>BQNB010007250.1:0-94234 GCA_026074375.1 Tanacetum coccineum | reverse complement strand
TTGTCTAAAGGATATTGAAAATTATGAATGATACACACTAAAACACTCGTATTGATGATAGGTGAAAAAGAATGTCTCAAAATGAACATAAATACAGAGAAACTTACATTTCTTTAACTCCAAACAAATCTTACCCTCCTAATCACACCAACTCTTCTCAAAAATCACCATATCTAAAAATACCTTGTCGACCTATTCATGAAGGAAGAATTGTTGACAAAACATTTGATTCCAAAGGTATCTTAGAAAAGAACCTAAACAAAACTAGATTTCAAACCCTCCTTCATTTAAAAGGGAACTTATATCCAAAATTCATACACGAATTTTATCAAACGTTTGAACTCACTCTAATAAGTGGTCTTTGGATCATATTGTTTGAAATAAATGGAAAACAAGTTGGTGCATCATTTCGGGATTTTGGAACACTACTCAACATTCCATTTAAAGGACATTGTTTTTATAACAATGAATGGTCTCTAAAATCCATCAATAAACATAACACTACTCCAACAAAATATCCTCTCTATACCAAATTAACCTATCCAACCTCAATCATATACAATATAGCTAAGAAATGTCTCAATGATTTCAAGTTTGCACTTGAGGATCCATACAATCTTTTTGTCGAAGAGATTTGTCCTTATCTTAAAACGGCACATCTTCTCATTCGTGAGAACATCATATATACCGTTGATATTGACAAAAATCTATTGTCGGCTTGTAAAGCCTATATTCTATTCTGCATTACTTCCTCCACACCCTTTAACATCTATCATTTCATCATAAATCGAATAAATGACTTCAAACATAGATACAATGGCACCCTGCCATACATACTCTTGTTGTCAAAATTTCTTGACAAACTAACCGAATTTTCTCCAAATAATCATAAATTCATCTCCTATACAACAAAAATGAATCCTTTATATAATACCTCAACTGATGAAATTCCTAAAGATGTTCGATGTGCACATCATAATCATCACACGTAAACTTAATGTAGCAACGTAACACGATTACTTGTTAGGACTATCTTGCCGGTAGAATTAAACTAGATATTATTATAATATATTCTAGTACATGTATAACTTCCCTTAATCATATTTGTTGCTTGCTATATGACTTTTCATGGACTTTTATGTGATTTCTATGCTTCTACCTAGCCCCATTGCATGCATTTTCTTTTTAGCTAGAATATGTGATTCTTGAAAGATGGGAAATGCTACAACCTTCCCTCCAACCTTCTTATCATTGGGTTATTCTGAAAAACAAGAGAAATATGAAGAATTTCGTAACTCTACAGAAAACGGCCCCCAAAAAGATTCGGAGGCCCCCGAATATATAGGGGATCGCCCCATGTTTATGGGGCCGCCAACAGAAGGCGTCATGAAATTCTTCTTGTTTCCTCTTTCTCAGCATTCTTATCCCTATCTAGTCCAACCACAACTATTCTTCCCCAAAATAAACCAAACACCTTTTAGATGCTTCCTTCTCCAAACATCATGCTTTGCCTAAGATTTCCCTATTCAACAACACCATCTCACTCATCCTCTTCACACATAACCACTTCTTTTCTTCTAAATTCCTCACTTCTCCTCATAACTATCATGTCCTCCTCTAGCAAATCCTCTCGTGACTACTCACGAAAGCACCGAAGGGATATTCTTAAACCTTGGAGACAAAGTCACAATCTTCCTCCCTCACCACCATCTCCTCCACCTAATAGGACTCCACCTACATATCCCATCACTACAAATTCCTTATCATCACCTTCACCTCCACACAATTCAACTCAAAACCAAATAGTGTATGATCTAAGTAAACTTCATCACTTATTAAATCTCATTGAAATTAACCTCCAACAAGCAATTGAAGCCACTAATCCATCACCTTCTACTTCACCACGTGTCTTTCCCGCTACTCTAGATCAAGTAAACTTTCATTCGGAGTTTTGGCATTGTTGCTTGGAAAACCCGAAGTCTATTTGATATATTGAGAGATGATCTTAATCATATCAAATCTCTCATCATTGGTCCTTCCACTCAATTTCCTTCCTCAATAACAACCTCCTCACCATAATTAAGCACTCTAGAATGCATAATTCCTCTAAATAATAACCAACCCATCTTTTGCCCGTGGCATCTTCTAGATTTTATGAATCCACTAGTCTAGATTTATGTTCCAATGTGTCTTTATGTTATGTTTATCTATTTTATCTTGTCATATTCATACCATTAAAGTATGAATCTATCTTATTATCGCTAGTATTGCTTGCAATTCATGTTTTTTGTATGAGTTTCTTAAGTGATGAATAAAACTACTTTATGGTTTACTTGCATGAATTGCTATATTGCTACTAGTTGGGAATATATTCTTGCACTTGTACTTCTCACCTTGTTTTGTAGCAATAATCTCATAATATCGATCTCTTGGTGCCCCAAACGAGGGGGAGCATACATCAAAGGGGAGTCTTGGCATCGTCGATTTCTTTCTCTCTACAATTCGATGGTCATCCTTTTTTACTTCGACAAAAAATGGGAGAAATGGATCAAAACTCATTAATAACCGAAAAACTTTATTTTTACATAAAATGAGTTTATATTTTGTCATCATCAAAAAGGGAGATTGTTAATACAAATAATGTCTAAAAATGTTATTTATATTTTTCGACCTCTCGATGTTTTGAAGATAACAAAATGTGAAAACGTTTACGATAAAAATAAACGTTTACAAGTTATTAATCGTAAATTTCCATTTCAAATGTAAATCACTTAAGGTATGCATAAACAAATCATTAAACATAATTAGTAATCAAGAAAATATTTTTTCTTAACCATCACATTTTCACAAAAAGTATTTTTACAAAAATAAATATATACAAAATACTTTTTATATAAAAGAAATGTTTTATTTAAACATAAAAATTCAAATCTAGTTTTTCCCCAAAATGGAACCTTTTATACCAGATAAAACATTCCCCACTAAAAGACAAAAAGGGGAGCGTCAGTCTATGGCGGCCCCCTGATAGGTTGGGTGGCCCCCAGATATATCTGGGACCGCCAGGACCGCCAGCAGTGACCGTTGGGTTTTCCTGCCTATAAATACTGCATTATTCCCAGCTGAAAAACACACCTCTTTGCACGAATTTTTTCAGTCTTCTTTCTCTCTCTAAATCTCTTGATCACTAACATTGTTTGATCTTGTTTCAAGTGATCCAATCTCTTCTTTCTCAACTCTCCTCTCTATCAAGTGCAAGAGAAGAACATTCGTTTTCGCCAAAAAATGAATTGTTGTAGCCGAGTAATTTCTCCTTCTTTCTTCTAAGAACCAAATCTCTATCTTGATTATCTTGTGTGATTGTGTAAATCGGATAGTGTATAAATCCGATAGTGTAGATCTTGTGATTGTGTATTACTTGTGAAGTGGTAGATTGGTTCTAGCTAAGATTAGGACTCGACATTTAGCTTAGTGTCGGTAAACAACGTAAGCGACGTGTAAACGGTTTTCTCCGCCTAAAGGGAGCTTGTTGACATAGTGAAATCTCGAGTAGGATACTCGGGGAGTAGAGTAGGGCGAAGAGGAGCTTCGTAGCCGAACCACTATAAATCTTGGTGTCTGGATTTGATTGTTCCTTCCTTCATCTCTTTATATTGTTGTGATTCTTACTTATTGTTTGTTTAGTTATAACTAGTAGATACATACATTGTTGGTTCATATTGTTGGTTGGTTGAACATATAATCGGATCTAACAAATTTTAGAAGAAAATTTTTAAAACGCTAATTAACCTGTAAACTATTCAATCACAGCTATTCTTTCCCAAAATAAACCAAACACCTTTTAGATGCTTCCTTCTCCAAACACCATGCTTTGCTTAAGATTTCCCTATTTAACAACATCTCACTCATCCTCTTCACACATAACTACTTCTTCTCTTTTAAATTCCTCACTTCTCCTCATAACTATCATGTCCTCCTGTAGAAAATTCTCTCGTGACTACTCATGAAAACACCGAAGGGCTATTCTTGAACCTTGGAGACAAAGTCACAATCTTCCTCCCTCACCACCATCTCCTCCACCTAATAGGACTCCACCTACCTCTCCTATCACCATAAATTCCTTGTCATCACCTTTACCTCCATACAATTTAACTCAAAACCAAATAGTGCATGATCTAAATGAACTTCATCACTTATCAAATCTCATTGACATTAACCTCCAACAAGCAATTGAAGACACTAATCCTTCACCTCCTACTTCACCACGTGTCTTTCCCGCTACTCTAGATCAAGTAAACTTTCGTTCAGAGTTTTGTCATTGTTGCTTGGAAACCCGAAGTCTATTTGATACATTAAGAGATGACCTTAATCGTATCAAATAAATGTTTAATTTAAACATAAAAATTCAAAACTAGTTTTCCCCCAAAATAGAACCTTTTATACCAGATAAAACCTTCCCCACTAAAAGACAAAAAGGGGATCGTCAGTCTACGACGGCTCCCTGATAGGTTGGGCGGCCCCGGATATATCTAGGAGCGCCGGGACCGCCAGCAATGACCGTTGGGTTTTCTGCCTATAAATACTGCATTATTCCCAGCTGAAAAACACACCTCTTTGCACGAATTTTTTCAGTCTTCTTTCTCTCTCTAAAAACCTTCTTTCTCTCTCTAAATATCTTGATCACTAAAATAGCTTGATCTTGTTTCAAGTGATCCAATCTCTTCTTTCTCATCTCTCATCTCTATCAAGTGCAAGAGAAGAACATTCGTTTTCGCCAAAAAATGAATTGATGTAGCCTAGTGATTTCTCCTTCTTTCTTCTAAGAACCAAATCTCTATCTTGATTATCTTGTGTGATTGGGTAAATCGGATAGTGTATAAATCCGATAGTGTAGATCTTGTGATTGTGTACTACTTGTGAAGTGGTAGATTGGTTCAAGCTAAGATTAGGACTCGACATTTAGCTTAGTGTCGGAAAACAACATAAGCGACGTGTAAACGGTTTTCTCCGCCTAAAGGGAGCTTGTTGACATAGTGAAATCTCGAGTAGGATACTCGGGGAGTGGAGTAGGGCGAAGAGGGGCTTCGTAGCCGAACCACTATAAATCTTGGTGTCTTGATTTGATTGTTTCTTCCTTCATCTATTTATATTGTTGTGATTCTTACTTATTGTTTGTTTAGTTATAACTAGTAGATACATACATTGTTGGTTCATATTGTTGGTTGGTTGAACATATAATCGGATCTAACAAATTTTAGAAGAAAATTTTTAAAACTCTAATTAACCTATAAACTATTCAAATCTAGTTTTCCTCAAAATGGAACCTTTTATACCAGATAAAACCTTCCCCACTAAAAGACAAAAAGGGGAGCGTCAGTCTACGGCTGCCCCCTGATAGGTTGGGCGGCCCCCGGATATATCTGGGACCGCCGGGACCGCCAGCAGTCACCGTTGGGTTTTCCTGCCTATAAATACTGCATTATTCCCAGATGAAAAACAAACCTCTTTGCACGAATTTTTTCAGTCTTCTTTCTCTCTCTAAAAACCTTTTTTCTCTCTCTAAATATCTTGATCACTAACATTGTTTGATCATGTTTCAAGTGATCCAATCTCTTCTTTCTCATCTCTCCCCTCTATCAAGTGCAAGAGAAGAACATTCGTTTTCGCCAAAAAACGAATTGCTGTAGCCTAGTGATTTCTCCTTCTTTCTTCTAAGAACCAAATCTCTATCTTGATTATCTTGTGTGATTGTGTAAATCGGATAGTGTATAAATCCGATAGTGTAGATCTTGTGATTGTGTATTACTTGTGAAGTGGTAGATTGGTTCTAGCTAAGATTAGGACTCGACATTTAGCTTAGTGTCGAAAAACAACGTAAGCGACGTGTAAACGGTTTTCTCCGCCTAAAGGGAGCTTGTTGACATAGTGAAATCTCTAGTAGGGTACTTAGGGAGTGGAGTAGGGCGAAGAGGAGCTTCGTAGCCGAACCACTATAAATTTTGGTGTCTTGATTTGATTGTTTCTTCATTCATCTCTTTATATTGTTGTGATTCTTACTTATTGTTTGTTTAGTTATAACTAGTAGATACATACATTGTTGGTTCATATTGTTGGTTGGTTGAACATATAATCGGATCTAACAAATTTTAAAAGAAAATTTTTAAAACGCTAATTAACCTGTAAACTATTCAACCCCCCCCCCCTTTTCTCTAGTTTCCACATTGGCCAACTAATATAGACACGCTAATACAAATATATATGATGAATTTGCTGATAGTTTTGACATTTGTAAGAGCATCCACAATGCAAAAAGTCTTTAATGACTTTTTGCATTTATTGCAAAACAAATTCAATGACTATGACTTTTACAAATGACTCGTTGTTTAACAAGTCATTCTAAAAATCTATTCAAAAAGCTTTGAATGCAATGAGAAAGACACACTAAAAAACTTTTTAAAATAGTGAAAAGTCATTATTTGTTTTTCCCGTTAGAGATGCTCTAAGGGGGTGTTTCTTTTTTCCACTAATGCGTCTTATTAGGTGAGTGGTGGGCCCAAACACCTTAATTCATCTTATTCCATACACACACCAAAACCTCCCTCCACCTCCACTCATTAAGAGGCATTAGTGGAAAAACCACTTAATTCATATAAAAAAAACAAGCCAAGTCTCTTTGATACAAGCGAAAATTTTCGCAGTAACCATTCGGGATGCGTGTTGTCTAGTTTTGACGCAGTAACATCGGATGCGTGTGTTGTCTAGTTTTGCATGACAATTTGATTGTTCAAAATACCATGTAATAGCGTGCCGCCCCCCCCCGTGCGAGTTTACAGTTTCTTGTAATGTGTCGCCTTATTTCGTGTGTTCGTTGGATTTATTATATTAAATATTATAGTTATAATATAGTGTATATCGCCGTGCCCCCCCCCGCGATATACTTTGTTCGTGAGGGTCAAGAAAGATTTTGAATATATATCAACTCATTATTCAAACTATGATTGATGTTATTATCGAATCTAATTGATAAGATTTTGAGTATGGACAAGAAATCGGATTTTTATTTGTCTAGCTTTAAGATTATATCAAAATATAACAAGAGATATTATCTTGAAGCTACATACTCAATCACACTCGATTGATATGAAAATAACGACATCCCTTTCCAAGACGATAAGAATATGCATCGGATCATAACTCACACTTGTGTAGATGATGTCATATTGAGTCTACTTGTCCAATAGTTGTGTTCCAAATATTTGGCAAATATATGCATAAAATACACAATGAAGTAGGATTGACGACTTGAATGTTTTATCCAAAATATTCAAGTAATTTATCGTGCAATGCACTTGGTAAATTCATCATGTCCGAAAAGCCAAACATGAGCAAATGCACAACATATGTAACTTTGCTCAAACAATTCAAAAGCACAACTCAAAACTTAAACTCTCTTCTTATTTAAACTTTCTCTTACTCTACCAAATAAGTATAATATTTCTTCTTCACCAAGTGAGAACCCTTTAACCATCTAAGGTTAGGACTAGGAATAATTGAACATATTCCACAAACCATTATTGCACTTTCTTTAAATAAGTGATCGTAAGAAGATTTCGAATATGAAGATGATTATTATTCAAACGATAATCAATCTCACTATTTAATCTAATTACAAATTTGGAATATGAACATGAAATCGAGATTAGGATTTATCTAGATCACATAAATACCAATCAAATGACCATAGATATTTTTTCGTGTCTATATGTTTAACCATCCTCAGTTATTACATGAAATCACAAAGTCGATTGCAAGACAACAAGATTAGTCATCGAATTGCAATTCACACTTGTAATGAAGATGTTTCATTGAGTTTAAAGTGTTCAAATGTTTATGTTATTAGCTATGGTCAAATTATACATGCTAAACTTAACACACTCTGAGTAGGATTGACGACTTATAAATTTCCATCGGGAAAGTACTCCAACTTGACGAGTAAGACTTGGATGTCATTTCCGAAAACTCAAATTGAGAACTCTTATAACTTATATAAGCTTCTCCTAATAACCTAATGTCAACACCATCTCCCAAATAATAAGAAAATGATTCGTGTCCAAATTTGGCACCTCCACGGATCGATGGATCCTTTGTCTTAGAATTATCTATGATTTGGGTAAATCCGCCCTATGGCATTAGATTTAAAACATCTTCCTCTTGTGAATCACTTGCTTAAAAGTCCAACATACATGTACTTGGGGTTCATATGTGTGGCCAACATTGTACTCGCAACTTAGGAACGCAACCGTTAGACGTTGGGGGCCCTTGTATGTCGATAAGGCCTACAAATGAAGATGATCGAACAACATATTCAATCTTTGGATTATTACTTGGGCTTTTTACGGTATGTCAAAAATAAGTTTATATTTTTTAATTCGGCATTTAAGTTATATGTATAATGTAAAATAATTAAAACAATGTGTTTTTTTAGACTTGGATTTTAGAGTCTTTCCGAGTGAATGCGATCCGGTATTTTGATCGTTTCAATCGGTATCCTAGAGTTGCTGCTTGGAGGAAGAAAAAGGGAAGGTTTACGTCAGAGATGGTTTTTGGTTTTTTTCAAGTGAGTTTTATTTAGGTTAATAGTTTATTAAGTTGATTATGTTATTTATTTAATAATTAATGTCTTTTATGTAATGGAAGATACCTGTTGCGAGGATTGTCACCAGGACGTTCAAGGCTCGATCGGACTGGTGGATTTCTAGCAAGGCATACTTCGACGGATTTATTGATCAAGTTGAACGAGTACCTTTTGATCTAAGTCGTCATAACATGTATGAAATTCCATCCGGTGTTTACCGACAGTTTTGTGACACAACAAAAATCAAACTTGAAAGAAATAAAAAAGATGTTCATGACATTAAGGAAGAAATGCAAAAATTTAGGGAAGAGATGAATGCTCGGTCGGTGCGACAAGAGAATACAGTACCGATGGTTGTTGGACAACATTATGGGTTAAGCGATTTTAGTGAATTCCGAAGCATGCAGGTATAATTTTTGTACATTTAATATAAGGTATTGTAATTAAAGAATATAATTTTGTATTTATGGGTGTTCACAGGGTGGTCCATCTTCATTCATGAATATGGGTAGCCACAAATTTCCAAACCCATATGCGGGTCCCAACCTAGGTTCATTCGATTGGCAAAAAGACAGTGCCCGGAGCAGTTCGGCAATCACTATTGGCAAACCTTCATCGCATCCTTGGTTCTTACAATTTGTTTGCTCGAGCGCCATTTCATATTGGTAGGCAAAATTTGCAAACCACTATTGACACGCAACATGATGTTGATGGCATAGTTGAGCAGGTAATCCTATTTTTATATACGAATATAATTATATAGTAATACCCATCATGAATTAATAAATTCTTATTAATTATTGTTTTTTAGAATATTCCGAATAGAGGGAAAAGGCAACAACTTCCTAGCAAGTATCTAGTAACTCCATTCACGGTACAAGCTCCTACTACAATGGTACCAAAGCAGCGTGTTTCCAAAAGTAAAAATAAGAGGAAGACGGCTAATTTATCGCCTTTGAATCTTGGGGGTGTTTTTGAGGGTTACAATGAAGAAGAGAATAACGTTACGTTTTTGGGTTCCCAATTTACTGGTAATATCTTATTCTATGAGAACGTGGACCCTGCAAAGGTAATTGTTAATCTTGTATATAAATGAACAAATAAAATAATGTAAGTATGTGTACTAATATTGGTTATTAACTTGGTTGATTAGGTGCGGAGAGGAAATTATGAAAACGTAATTGCAACTTTCTAAATAAACACCTATCCGATTTTACTTTGGATTCGTTATATCGAGAGGTTATATAGTTACCAGTTACTTTTGGACAAGAATTGGCCCCTCATTTTGTAGGCCGACATGCAAAGTCTTTTCTATGGCACCCCAAATTGAGTTGGTTGGGTGGAGAAGGTAAGTTTATTTATACAAGTTTAATAAAGCTAAATGAGTAACTTTTTTAAATCCCTTTAGCCAAAAACATCTATTTATTTTGTTACAATGTTTTGAATCAGCACATGAACTCGTGGATGGAGTTTCTGATTAGGAGGAGGCCTTTAAATGGCAACTGGACAGTGGCCTATACTAGTACAATAAGTGTACATCCAGAGAACAACCAATTTATCATTCTGAATGACCCTCACGTCATTGGAACATTGGATGGTTCCACGCGTCCGTTATCCATCTTGGAATGATGTTGATTGGGTACTTATCTTTTTAGTTATTCGTTAGAAAACTTTTAATACAACTTATGCATGAATTGTATTTAATTAGTTGTTTTTATCTTTGTAGGTGTTTTTGCCAATACATGTTGCTGGAAATCATTGGGCCACGGGTGTTATAGATTTAGCTAATTCTCATTTTTACGTGTTTGACTCCCTAGTTAGTGAGAAAAACAAGGAGGTGATATCGCTACTAATTAATTGCTGGACCCCCGTGCTTAATCACATTTTGAAAGATCGTGGTTGTTTAAATCAAACTAGACGACCGCATAATTTTAAGTATTCATACAATCAAGGTTTGGATATATTTTGTTCCCTCATACAAACACATGTCAGATTGTGGAGTCATCACATGGTTGGTTAATCTATTGTTTGGGTTCACACACAAAGCCAGTAGTGCTAGGTAATACTGGACAGTTTTTTGAGAATTTTAGAAACGAAATGTGTACACGTTTTTATAGGTGTAGGTGTGAGGATACTAGAGATTGTGGTTATGATTAGTTTTGAATTTTGTATGTGTTGTATGTTGAAATCCTAACGCTTGAGTGAAATAATATTGTATCTTTACTTTGATTTATCTTGAAAATATTAGTCATTGATATGTTTTTGTTTTGGTAATGTTGTATTATGAATTTACCGACATGTTATATATAATGTATGCACATGATTTGAAAATTCTGTTACATGATTTGACAAGTCATAGACCAAACATAATAAGTAGACATTGATAAAAACATTACAATTACATTGATGGATCATCATAATTAGATCCTTTTAATTTTAAAGCATTGATAGGACAAATCTCTGACATTGAGTAGATCACTCTTAACTTTGCGCGATCTACATGAGTTGTCAATTCACTGACAAAATATACTATTTTAGTTGACTGTATCACTTTTATGTATTGTGTCAAATTTATCACACACTCTTACCATCACAACCAAGCTATTCTTTAGGACCTTCAACACCTCCAAGCTATTCTTCAGGACCTTTAACACCTCCAAACTATTCTCTAGGATCTTCAAGAAATGCAGAGTGTTCAAACTGCAAGCACTTGCGTGGAAAGATAAGTGTACTCAAGGCAACAATGGAAATGAAATATGCATCGTAACAAACACCAGTTAATTCGGCTGCACTATTTCACGAAGTTCTTAATGAAATGGAAAAACTTGATTTGGAGTAGTTTGTCATTTGCAATGTGCAATGTATTTCGTATGATTTTTATTGTATGTGAAGACTTTGTTTAAACTTTTATGATATGAATGTGTTTATGTATAACGATATCACCTCGACATGCCAATGGTACAAACATGAACAATCTTGAAAAAGTTATATATACCATAATAATGTTAAGGTTTAACACAACCACTTCCAAGAACTGAATTTGAAAATTACATTACGAAATTTAATAACAATACTGAATTTGAAAATTACACTTATCATAAAAACATTACATAATAATGTTAAACTAATAAAACCGTATCCTTTCGGAAAACCTCAACCACATTTCTTTTTGTAATGTTAAGGTAATGCTCTGATGGTTTAGGAGTGAAAACTGAGACATTAGCAAGTATCATAGCAGCTCTACTGCTAATATCCTTTACATAACTACCCACATCAAGGACTTGTAGTGTATGGTTCAGGTACTTACATGATAGATCTTTCAGCGGTCACATTAATCTCCAAGAGCATTCGGGATTAACTAGACTTGACTATTGCAACATCTTTGTTCAAGGTTTTCCTTTTTAAGAAAGTTTTTTGATGTCTCCTATACATCCAGTTACAGTTCACACCATAATGCTATTACTTTGTTAGTGGCGCTGACACATGTCCGCTGTTTAAATAAGCTTCACTCACCCACATCATCAACAACTTTCTGTATATATTCTTGTGTCAGAAATTAAAGCCCAATCCGGATCAAGAATATAATTACTCATTTTCTTTAAGCAGCTTGGCTCGCTGTACAAGACCAGCAGGGACGTGTATTATCCTAAATGGGTTTGAGGGTGAGGAAGTTAGTTTCAACTCGTTGTGCTACTAGAGGAACTCACATCGTTGTAACTGAAGATTCGGTATAATCGATATCTAGCTTTAATTCCTATGGTTCATTTTCGTTAATTGAAATTGGAATACCAATATGTGATTGTTAGGAATAGAAGGTTGTGTGGCAAATTGAGGAAAGGTGAGGGCTAATTTATAAGGAGAAATCTTGAAACGAGTTGGATCAGTAATTTTAACTTGTGTTCTATAACTTCAAATTACAAGTGGTTATAATTAAAATAAAATACAGAATTTTAAAAATACATTCAAACAAAACACTTAGACATGGGATGTTAATTTAAAAAATTAAATTGATAAAAAACCTCAGCTAGTTATTAAACTGTAAGAAGTAATTTGTGATAGGGACTTACTCTCTGAAATTAGTTATCACACATAACTTTGCGCGAATCTACATTTTTAACTTTTATTAAAAAAGCATTGATAGGACAACTCTCCTGACATTAAGTATATCACGCATAACTTTGCGCGATTTACATTTTTTAACTTTTATTTAAAAGCCTTGTTGATTGGAACTCTCTGGACTTTAGTATATCACGCTATTATCTTTGCAGCGATCTACATTTAGTAGGGTTGTTATATAAATTCTTGTAACGAAATATGTTTTGTAACATTCTAAACTCAACTTTAGAAAAATGTCGTCAAATAATAAAAAAACTTAAGTGCTTAATTCATTTTAATGAAACCCAACAGTGGTACCTCCTGTCAGAAGATTTGACATACTCACAATTTACATGAAATGGTTTGCGGAGATTCAAGTTGGAAGCAAATGCTGTGATAAAATTCTCGTTTTTAAGCTTACGGACATTTTGACTTTGCTGTTGATATCACAAACGACGATGAGGTACAATTTTTTGTTAGGTGTGCTTGTAACTCTAATGATAAATTTGCACATTTGTTTGTTTCTGAACAGAAAAACAATCAAAAAATATGTTCTTTAATTTTTTTGAATCACCAACTTTAGAAAACGAAGGCCCATCTAATCAAGAAATACCATCGTCTCATTTGAATAATAGTTATAACAAAACGTCTTTTTTAAACAATGGTATATCTTTTGATTTAGGCGAAAATGATTTTCATATCAACGACTCAACTACACTTCCAAAATGAAGCCAAATATTTTTTAAATCCTGAATCCTTATTTGACTTCAGATCAAACGAATATAACACAGATGATGTGGTTAATGAAAACCCCCAAAACGAAATCCATAAATGGCAAAAGTTCATGTCATTTAAGCCTGACATTCCGGAGGCACCAGTTTACAAGGCAAAACCTATTATTTCAAAGCAGTATAGTCAACAATCAGAAGTTGAAAAGGGTAACATTTTTGACAACAAAGAATCTTTGATCTTGGCTGTTAGGTTGAAAGCTTTGAGCGAAGGTTTCCAATATTTAACAGATAGATCAGACTCGGAAAGATGTTACTTAAAATGCTATAATTTTGCTGAATGTGATTGGTATCTTCGGGTGACCCTGTGGGATAATACAATGAAATTTTACATTACATATCTTAATGATGTTCACACTTGTTCCAAGACTCAAACATATCCTAACATAGGAATACGCAAACAAAAAAGTCATTGGTCACCTTTCTTACTCAAAATTACAAGATTAGGTCACGTTGTTTTAAGAGGAAAGGAAAGATATACAAACAAGATATTATATCAAAAATATTAAAAATACATATTTCTTACCAACATGCCATGAAAGGGGAAGACACTACGGTTTACAAACAGTGAGGGGTTACCAACGAAGCATTTGAAATGCTACCGTATTATAGTTATAACTAGAAAAAACTATTCAAGGGACAGTAACAGTTATCAAAAACATATGATATCGGATGTTTTCGAGATGTTATTCATTGCAATTGGTGCTTCGGTAAGATGTTGATCACATTAATTCTAAATAATATAATTCTATTACATCATAAAAGTATGTTTATAATCTTTTTATTCAGATCTCGTTACTTTCCTAAATTATCTTACGCCACGGTTGATTATGAATCGACGCTGCGCATTTAATGGGTCTATACACATGGGAACAACATCTCCGGTAAGCTGTGGCCATGGATGGAAACAATCAGATTGTGCCAATTGCATTTGGTATATGCAAAGGGGAAATAGGTCTATGTTGGTCATGGTGGATGTCCGTACTCAAAGAATGCATTGGTGAATTAATACCAATTTGTTTATTTTTCATAAATTATATGATAGCATCATGTTGCTATAGCTTTGGCAGGTAGAAAAAGAATTCCCTTTAGCCTTTCATGTTGTATGTTGTAGTCATATTATGATGAACTAGGATTGAAAAACAAAAAAAGATGGAAAGGTTTATTAATGGAAAATATGCAAGGATTATACACCGAGAAGACTATGCAAACGAGCATGAAACACACTACAAGATTTGATCAGCTGATGCACATGAAAAGCTTTGTTGAGTTGATCATCAAAGCATGGTCACGGGCATTGCCCTCTAGTTCGTTATATAATTATATGACATCAAATAGTGTGGAGTCTGTCAATGCTTGTAGTGTAATATATAGAAAAGAGTAGGTGTTAAGTAGCAAGAGACGTCCGTGCGATGGTGCAAGAATGGTACTATAAACGTCGACAAACTGGCTGGTATTTTGAAACATAATATACAATTTGTTTTCGTTTGATTAAAAATTCTATATTCATTCTTGTTTATCCTCTCATTGTAGCAAATTATGGACGTAAAAACATAACAGATTGGGCAGCAAACAAAGTGGCAAAAAAAGATGAAAAGTGCGACATGGGTTGTTAAAGGTGTTAACGCATTCATACGAAGTTTTGCTACGGTCAGAGTACTTTAGTGATGTCAACTTACAAACAGGCTATTATGTATAGAGGTAGTAAATGGAACACTTCAGGGCTTCCGTGTGGTCACGTAATAGCGATAACACGGTTTTTGGGTTTGACGGATTGTGTCCATTATGTGGCAGATTGGTTTAAAAAACCAAAATATCAAGGCACTTATTCTGAGTCAATTCATTCCTTTGGAAATTACTGCTAACAATGGGAATTTCTAGAGAATATTCAAATAGGCTATTACCTCCTAGCACTCATGGACTATCCCACAATCCTGGACGTCCTAAAAAATACAAAACGTATTACAATCTCAAGGAGAGGTGCAAAATTATACGCTCGTGTACCAGGTGAGCACACAATAGGGACTCAGACTGTGATCAATGCGGTCAACCCTTTGTCGTTCAACCGCCTGTCAACATACATCCACACAATGATCAACAATTTACACAAAACAACCAACCATCTTTCAACAACCCAACTCAACAGTTTGACAACACTTTCAATAATATTAACCATTACACATCACAACATACGCTGGGGGATTTACTTAAACTACTACCCATCCCAACCTTACTGTCAAACACCATACCCATCGCAACTTCCTAACGACCACTTTTTGCATAACACCTCTCATCATACAATGGACATTTACACAGAATCATCTAAATGTTTTAGAACAATACAACTCTTTCAGGAGGTATGTGCGCAACATCTAGATGATATAAACATAAATGGTTCAAATAGTTGGTTTAACTCGTTTTGGTTCTAGAAAATTATATGTTATTATGCTTTCTGTTGGTTTGTTGTAGAATTTTAATGTGTCATTTTAATGATGTAATATATTTGTATTTCAATTAAACTATTTATTGTACCCTAAAAATTACACTGAAGTTACTATTGAAACATTGTTTATATAAATTATTGTAAAACAAAAAAGTAAAGGGGTAATGACAATAATAGAAACATTGACTTGACCCTGACACTAAGTGGATCACGTAGCATTGTACGCGATTTATCATATATATATATGACAAACCAATGTTATATTGGAAACACAATCACTACAAATACATTTGATGAGCTGATTGCTACCATAGATCCAGTAGATATCGACACCTTCTCAGCAAATCAAGTTAAATTAATTTTAACCAACTATGTGGGTTACGATAAAAACTCCCCAAAGTTTATTTATATAAAGAAACCTAATTGTAGTCTTGATTCAGGTCTTGTACCATTCGAAGATGCTATACAAAAGCGGGACCGGTTATCACTTTATACTCATCATTACCGCTATTAATGTGTTCGTATACTCGGGTGGAAGCTATCCCCAATCGTCGTTGTAGAGCTGTTCCGTGATGAGGACAAACAAAAGGGAGAATGCCAAGGAAATAAACATACTTGTGCAAAAAAAGTTATTTTATCTAGTAATATGAAACAAATTTTAATAATTGTTTATTGCATGTAATGTCCTTGTTCTTACTGTGTAAACTAATAAAAATAATTGATATATATGAAAAAAACAATATGTGGGTTCAACTTTTACCATTCACCATTATTATTTTATATAACCAGTTAACAACTCCATATTTTCAACAATTTCGTTTCAATTAACATTTCTTACATTTCAAAGATGTCGACTTCATCAAATACTACTTTCGAGTTCGATGTAAACCATAACGGAGAATTTAAACTTAACCCCTCTTATCATAACCTCCAACATGTGATTTCATTACTAAATATTTACGGTTACAAAAGAGGTTTTGAAGATATTGGTTAGCTATCTAAAATGGAAAATACGAAGACAATTCACTACTCTTTACTACATGTTGCCACCAAACTACGCATTATCAGGTATGAAACAAATTAGGAATGATTATCATATTAATGTTATGTATGACATTGCAAAAGTTGCTGGGAAGCTACATATTTTTGTTGCTCATAATCCCATAGATTTAAGCACGGTGTTGATTCCAAACGATGGTTCTTTCGAAAAATCATTAGCAGGTGTAAATGTCTGAAAGATAACTAAAATAAAACTATGAAGAATCACTCATCAAGTATTCTAAAATCAATGCAGAAAAGAAAGAATAAAAAAGTTTCGTATTGATTACTGTGTGGCTTATGGTGTGAAACTAGGTTTTATTAACAAAACAAAACCTCATACACCCTACACGCAAACCTTTTTTCAATTTTGTGGTTCAGATTGTGGTCAGTTGGTGATCGATTGAAAACACGAATAACACGATGTGCGTTCAAAAAAAAAAAAACTCCGGTTGTGGAAACATTCAACATAACATTCAAGAATGAAAACTAGCAGATCTGAAACAATATTGATAAATATTTTGGGTACAAACATTCATGCTCTTTATTATAAAAATACCACACAATGGATTTTCAGTAACCGTTTAACTTAGAAACAACTATGATATGCATGTCATGTTTGATATATGTTCAGCGCAAAATACCAAATTAGAAATCTACATCTGGACAATGGTTCAATTTTGTTATACACCAATTAATTTTTTCCCAAATGCTAGCTTGGCAGAAAATGCAATCATGAACCATTGTAAATAACTGACTATTCAAGTGAAAATGAAGGCATTATAAGGCAGGAAACACAAAATGATTACACTTCCGACCAAATGGTTGAATGGGCGGAACAAGAACACATTGAATACGAGGAAACCAAGGTATCATGTCCAAAGTTAGATCTATGATACTATGCTTGATTCACAATAATAGATCCAAAGGAAGAAATCATTCAGAGGTATCATTTTCAGAAGATCTTAAAAAACAACAAGATGGTATCACTAGCTGCTATCATAAACATGAGAACGGAAAAATAAAAACAAGTTCAGACAAACAACATTTGAAGGATCATTTGTAATAATATTCATGTAACTCAATATGTATTAACAATGTCTTTTCAATGTATACTTTTTGTTCCTCTCTTTCTTAATTAAATCAAGTGAATGACAGTTGTTAATGCGTGTTGAATGAAAATGACAATTATCACTTATAAATATACGATATATGTTAGTGTTTTTTGACTATTTCAATCTCGTGACACAGACCTCACATGCTATTGCCCCTATATCAACTATGTTATCATCTAAAACAGAAAACCTATCTCACACTTTCACATCAATTATTGTCTCTAACTAACATTACTACATGGCTTTATAGGAAATATGAGCACGTCAGACAATTGTTTCTAAACTACAAAGATATTCAGCTGAGGAAACACTCGCACATCAATTGTTGTGCAACTTTAAACGTTATACAGAGGAAAATGCATATCCGTTCGATTACAAATAACATGGTTTCAAACCTCCTGCATACAACAAGCCGTAATACCTAAGGATTTACTTTGCTTTACTTTTGACAATTAAAGGCAGATTTTCGTACACAAACATCTTATACGAACAAGAAAACAATTGTTAAGGAGCATTTCTGCAAAGCAAAACTTCGTTAACAATTACATGGCAATATAGATTATAAAATCTTGTTGCTAAATACCACAAGGCCAACCATGTGTGTTCCTGTTGTTTGTTGTTGTTTTGTTTCCAGTTGTGTTAAATAAGGTTGCCAATCAAATAGATTGTATGTGGTTTGATTGCTATGTATAAGTTTTTTCAATATATTATATGAATCAATTACTTTTTATTCATAATGCATCAAAAAAAAGTACTCAATCAACATGATGTCTATCACTGCACATTTCACGTGATTTGACAACACAAAATTTCTAACAGTAACATACAAGACAACTCAATGATAATGTTGTTTATCACTTCAAATTACACGCGATTTACTAAAGTATCTGTCAAGTAATTGACTATAAATAGACATATATTTTAAGCACTCTTACTCACAAACATTTTTATCCTTCACACAACTTATTAATTTTATCTTTTCATTTTCTACCATGGCTACAAACCAGAAAACGTTTAGGTTAAATGTATTATGAAACTACAAGAGCAATTGATGTAAGAAAGCTATTTTGGAGGAACAAAATTATAGCCTTGTGATGCATCGCTTTGTGATAGGTTTACAGGATCGAGGGTTGAAATAAACAATCTATGTTTTTGCAAGATCACGCACTATGTCGACTTAGAATGTAAGCCCTAGATGCATGACTGGTTGCGGGACATGAAAAAATGTGTATATTTGAAAAGCGTCAGGGATGAGTTTCTAAGGAGCATGGAAGAAAAACGTCAATTGATGGTGAACTACAGAGACATGTAAAAGCATTATTGCTTAACACCAGTTTGCTAACCATGTATGTCGTTGTGTGTTGTTGGTTTTATGTTTTCATATCGTTATAATATAAGGTTGGACATGTTAATACACTTGAGATTTGTGAATTTTCATGTTGTAATGCTTTTTAAAGACTACCTTTTAACTTTTATGCTTTCAATTCTTACTTTCTATCAACTTTTATAATTGCGTAATAAAATATTGGTCTTATATTTTTTAAGAAAATGAACAACTGACACATTTTGCACCATCGTATCTTATGCATATTAAAAGTAATTTTAGTAAATCTTTATTCATTAAGTAGAGCTCATCAAAGACTACACAGATAACCAAATAAACTATTTTAAATAAAAAATTTGAGTATCCAAATACGTACGCAAAAATGCCCGAGATCTTGAATTTCAATAAGCAAAATATGGTATACCCTAAACTCTAAATTTATACCTTACTAAAAAAAGTGTATAGCTTCACATGGGACGCGATTTACATGCTAAAATCCAAACAAAAAAAACTTACAAATACAATTAGGTTTTTTTTTTAATTTATAACTTACAAGACTTAAAAAAAATAAAAAAAGTGTATCGCGGGGGGGGGGGGGGGGGGGGGGGTAACGCAATATACATTATATATATCAACATATATATATATATATATATTTAGATATATATATTTTAATAATCAACGAACCACAAATAAGGAGGACATGTGTGCATATGTAGATAGAGGGGGGAGGGGGGGGGGGGGGGGGGGGGGGACGCGATTTACATGGGTATTTTGAAGAAAAAAAAATTGTCAGTGTCAAAACTAGACAACACGCATCCCGAATGGTTACTGCGAAAATTTTCGCTTAATTTGAGTTGCTGCAATGATATTCACTTGGATGATAATGATTCAGTCCTATCTTTAAGACTCCCCAATAAATGATGGGGACTGAATCTTTTATAATATAAGATGATTTTGTTAATCTCTACTACATATAAAGTAAAAATGTTTTTGGTTAAAACTAAAAAAACTTATATAAAAACACAAACAATGTTAACTTAATGAAATAATTGCCTTTACATGGTTTTTACAAAAATTTAAAAATATGCATGACAACTTTGTAGTTTCTAAGAAGAAAGATGGAACTTTTTGTATATAATCACAACACTAATAATTTCTGATAATTCGTTCACAAACTCTACTATATAAGACACTATATTTCAAAATTGCTATGCTAAATATTTTTTGTACGTTTTTCATTCATTTTGCGAATTAATTTATGGGTAAAATTTTGCTAGTATAATTGTTTAATGTACCGGATGGTGGCCTAGTTAACAATTTTTTTAACTTCTTTGTTGTTTGTTAGTAAATCATTAATCCAACTGAAAATGACATGTTTGACTTTAGGAACCAGGAAGGAAAACAAATATAAGAAGAAAAAAGGATGTCACGGAATTAAAAATGCATATCCAAAGGAGCCACAGACCAAGATTTCTTATAAAATCGCCCGCGAACTCAAGTTTTAAAAATCCCGTCATTAATTCCAACCCCGCTCTATAAATCCTGACCAAAACCACTATGAAAAGCTCCTGGTTATAACATATAAACATTCAAGGAATCAAGAAACTTGCTATTCGAAGGTTTTTATCGAGGATGGTATCAGAGATGTTGTTTTCTTACATTGAGCTATGATCGAAGGAAAAATGTTTAGGGCGGATGGGTGTTGCACTTATTTTTCTGAAACAATTTGGTTGTAGAACTTTATGGTTTTTGCGACCGTTAAACAATATTGGATGTGAGGTGCTTGATGAGTGAAGTTATTGTAGATGTTATTATACTAGCCGGGTACCCGCGCAATACGGCGACGGGTACTCTGTGACTATATTTTGAGGCGAGTAAATGTTATCCGGCTAAGCGTTTTTCTAACGAAAAAATAAAGAATCTCCGCAGTAAGTAGCAGTAAGAGTTGAGGAGTGGTAATGCGAGGGAATATGAGAGACTATTTTTGCTGTAACAAAAAACATTTGTGTGTTGGAGATATGAAATGGTTTGTGTGGATTTATATTATGGATGGGGTTACACATTTTTAATAATCATTATTGATAGTAATGATTTTAAACGGTTACACGTTTTTAATAATTATTGGAGTCCGTTACAATGATGGTTTAAGCTGTTACACGTTTTTAATGATATTGCTTATTTTTTTTATGATTTGAAAATGATAAACTTGTACAAATTCAATAATTATTAATAAAAAGAAAAAAAAGAAAATTACTATAGACACCCAACCCCCCCCCTCCCCCCCACCCATCCCTCACCTCCAAACGTAATCTAGTAGTTAAGTAAATTGAACAATTCTAGACACCCCAATAATCACAAATCAAATATTAAAATTCTAACAATTGGACAAAATAAAACCCAAATGGGTTATCATCATCGATCATCAATTCAAAACTACAATCACCAAATCACTACATAACATGATGAGAAAAAACTAACTAAAAATCTCAGCCACTTCATCAAAACTTAATAGATACAGGATCACGGATGCTTTGTAGATCAATCATTAATTTATCAGACTCTATCCCTAAAAAAATCTAAATCCATCAAACCTTAGCAATTGACATCAACGATGTAAGCCCTTAACATTTCTTCAAATCATCCTTGCAACAATTAACCATGATGTCATCAAACATTTTTAAACAAAAAAAAAAATTCATCAAATCATACATCTTATTTTTTTTGTAAAACCTGTTAGGGTTATTATAACCCTCGTGTGTCCCCTTTTGTTTTATTTCGACCGCCTCTCTTTCTCTCTTTTGGGAGATCGTCTCTTTAGAGTTCGTCTCCTTGGGGTCTCTGGTTTATCTCCTCTCTTTTTGGTGGTTTGTCCGCCGATGGAGATGGCGAGTTTAATCGCTCTTCTTCTTCTTGTGTTCGTAACCACGGATTCCCTGATTTGATTGTGCGAAAATTAGGGTTTCGCTACAATTTGGGGATCTTAATAAAACCGCCGCAAGATTGGGTTTTCTTTGGATAACTAGAATCGGTGATGATTCTGTTGAGGGTTTCGATTAATAAATCTTCAAAAAGGTGTGTTTGTTCCTCTTTTGATGATTTTGAGTTTCGTCCCTTTGTGATGACTTTTGTTATCCAATTTATGTGGTTTTTCTTTGTTTCGAATCTGTGAGAAATTTGTACCGTGCCTGAGACTTTTATTTTTTTCGGGGTATATTTTCCTGTTATTGATCTTGATAATAGTTTGCAGGGATGAAACCCTTTTGTTGCCAGTGAGTATTCACTTGGTGGCAATCGTTGGGGTCTCCTGATACAGAGATTTGATAAAACACGAAATGATTTAGATTGTGTTTGTTTGATTTGCAAACTGTTTTTCCTTGAAAAATTGGTGCGGTTTGTTCTTTAGATTCGAAACCGGGAACACAGTGATGATTTTCTGAAACGGTATATGATGATTTGGTTTAAAAATACCAAAAGCTCTGATGCCAAATGTTGGATCGAAAATCTAACTTCTAATCAAAATATACCAGAAATGTAAAATTTTATTAAATCTTAATCTGTCATCATCTTTGATGTTTACAAATCGTTTCCTATTTATACTACATGAAAGGGTGCGAGTGAAGAGTCGCGTCCCTTGGTAAATAACTGTTTTACAGTTATGTAACTGCCATTTTGTAACTGTCTTGTCAGCGGGTTTGTGATTACCCGGTTGGATGGGTTTCGACCCAATACTGAGGAGGGGGAGTACAAAAGAACCTAAAGAAATAAGCAAACTCACCATTACCAAGTTATTTCAGCAAAGGTAGCTCAAGCAACAAGAAGCTGAAACACTCAAACAACTTAATGTCACCTCCCCATTCATTGAAGACCAGTCTCAACCTCAGGCTGAAACTGAGGATGAGCACTCCAAATAGGTTGATAAAGGAAAAAATCCAATGAATTAAGCTGAACTCAAGCTAGCTGAAGATGGACTGGGTTCTGAAGAAGACTCTGATAATGAAATCACTCGGTCGACGCCTCTTGTTGAATCCTCCAAGCCAAAAAAGATGTAGAAATTCTCCTTCACGACTAAAAAGGGAGACACATTTCATCCCACTAAAAAAGAGCTTAAGGTTCAGAAGCAGCTGGAGGAAGATAGATTGAAAGCAGAAGTTGCATCAACTAAAAGCTGAAATAATTCAAAGCCATGACCTTGAAATCATCCCTACCTTTAGAAAGAAGAAATAAAACTATGACAAATACTATCATAAGATGCACAACAGAAGAGTTCCTGGAAAGATAACTAGCATGGACAAGTGCAAGAATGGAAAGAAATGATAGATTGTTGTGGTCATAGAAAAGGCAAACATTAGGCAATGGTTAGTGAATCAATGAGGAAAATGCTAGATGAGATTAATGCATTTGCTGACTCACTAGGAATTATGGAAGGAGTCCCTTTGGAAGACCAAGATCCTATGCTAGAGTTGAATATGATTGCAAAGAAAAGGAAAAGAGAGACTGAGCAACTTCAAAACTTTATACTATTGGTGTGAGGATGTATACTACTTTATAGTACTATATGGTGGTTAACTTAGTGAGAGAAATGTAATCATAGTATTAATATCCATACAGGCATGGTGATTTCTGGTAGAGCTTATAAGTATGGTGATGCCAAATGTATGATCATTAGTCTTCTTTTTTATGTGAGGTAGGGTTCTAGTAATGAGTATTGAGTGCTAATTTTATTCCCTTCATTATCATTGATAACAACTATCATATATATATAGGATACAAGAGAACATTCTGGAATGATTACCATGGGCTTAGGTACAATACATATGAATGAATAATAAATGTTTTGACTAATAAATGTCTTGACTTGACTTGAATGTTTGAATGTTGACTTGACTTTTAATGCTGACTAATACGCCCCCGCAGTTGGAGCGTGAGGAGGCCGTACGCTCAAACTGGAGCGAAAATATTCAATACTAAGCTGAGGAAGACCTTTGGTGAACGACTATCAGCATACATCGAAATCGAGAAAGATGGAACATGAAGAACCCGAAATGACCAATCTTCTTTACATATCACGAACAAAGTGTATATCAATCTACCATTATGTTTGGTGCGTTGGTGTTGACCGGGGTTGGATGAATATAAACTGAAACTACGTTTACAGTAACCAGAGATAGCTGTCAAAAGAGGTAAGTGTAACTCAGAAGGAGATTGCGGACAATCCATTGCAGTTTCTGCAACAACTATTAGCAAACACCCGGTTATTCCGCTTAGCATTTAGAGCGGGAGATGGTGTGGTGGCGCTTAGTAGGACCACGACAAAAGGTTTTTACCTAAGAAACCACACAATAACCGGAAGATAGACTGCGGAGTGGAGGCAAATGCTCCAAAATCAGCATCAGTGTACCCAACTAAAGATGTAGTAGCGGAAGCATATAACTGAAGACCAAGCTCCAGGGTGCCCTGAACATAGCGCATGATACGTTTGAGAGCAGCAAAGTGCGGCTCCCTCGGATCATGCATATAGAGACAAACTTGTTGAACTGCATAGGACAAATCTAGGCAAGTAAAGGTAAGATACTGGAGCCCCCTGCAAGACTACGGTATAAAGTAGGATCCTAAACAGAAGCCGTCCGGACCTATTTGGAGTCAGTGTGTGTTATAACTGGTGTTCGAGACGGGTTACAATTAACCATATGAGCTTGCTCAAGAAGCTGACGAAATACTTCTTCTGAGACAAAATAAACCTTTTGGATGCGACAACAGAGATGCCAAGGAAAAAATATTAAGAGCCAGAGATCAGTCATATCAAAATCTGTATGAAAGAGTCTACAATCTGCTAAAAGTTCGAAATGGAGAAGATCCGTTAGCTTTATAATTCTGTTTATCTTTTGTGGGGATAAATATCGTCCCATATATTTACAATGTTAAAAAAAAAAAATATAAGCAACCTGGAGAACCTGTTGTATATAAAACAAATTGAGAATCACCACCGACTAGGAGAAAAACATGCCCGTAGTGCATAACCTGCAAAACGCTTGGAACCTATGCACGAGGTGCTGTTTCAAAACATACAAAGAACCTCGGCAAAGACAATACTGATTAGGATAACGAGGTCAACAAAACCAGGAGGTGATGATATACACTGTCTCAGATAAACCACCGTTAATAAATGCATTCTTGTAGAACTTATAAGTATGGTGATGCCAAATGTATGATCATTAGTCTTCTTTTTTATGTGAGGTAGGGTTCCAGTAATGAGGAGATTAAGGTCATTCTTTGAAAATGTAGTCAAATTTGGTGTAGCTAGCTTTAAGTGATCCTGAACATAAGAAGATGCATGCATATTCCTATATTACTTTATTATGCATTGTGTGTGGGATGTTGGAGGAAATGTAGTACGTGCTTAGGATATACTCAAATGCATGGTGAATAGGTGAATGTAGCATTCTTGCGATTACTTAGTATCTATATAGAGTGGATCAAACTTTAATTTATAAGCATCTCCTTTATTATAGTTTTGTGGTCTGCAACATGTGCCGTTTTGAGATATGTCCAATATCACCTTGTTGTAAAGGTTTAAAAAAGTACTTAAGAGGCTTGGGAACGGTGGTGCCATTCTCTTGAGCGAAAGAACGGCGCACGACTCCGTGCCTCGCGCCATTAAGTCTCGCGCCGTTCATAACAGCCCACGCCGTTTACTAGTATGGTTATGTGGCTGTTGGGCTTGCATAGGAGGGGGGGGGGGGCCCAGCGTTAGGAAATGGTTATAATGGGCAAGTTGATTTGAGTTTGTTGAGTTTTAGGATGTGAAGGTTGTTGTGTTTCGGCTAAGGATAGTGAAGAACTATAGGAAAGCATGGTTGTAGTAATCAAGAAATGTGTAGTAGGGCGGGGAGATGGTGTCATATATTTATATGAAACTGAGTTTCATCAAAGGATACATGGCGAGAGAGAATGATTTTGTTAGTTTCAAGATCCAGGCAACGATAACCGCGGTAAAAGGAAGAAGGTTAAGTAGGTAGGTTGCCATATGGAGGGCCTCAACCCAAAAGGACGGGGGTAGGTGTGCTTGAAAAAGGAGAGTGCGAATGACATTATTTATGGTTCGAATCATTCGTTCGGCTTTACCATTTTGTTGAGAGGTTTTGGGGCAAGAAAAGCGTAAAATGCCATGCGTAGCAAAAAGTGTGTGTAGTTGATTATTGTCGAACTCACCACCATGATCACATTGAAAACTCTTAATGTCACATTTAAATTGATTTTGAACGTATTTTCGAAAATGCACAAATTTACCAAACATATCAGATTTATGTTTAAGGGGATAGATCCACAAATAATGAGAGAAATGATCAAGAAAGAGAACATAATATTTGAAACCACTTGAACTAACAATTGGAGAGGTCCACAAATCAGAATGGATAATATCAAAACCATTTATAACACTAGAGATAGAACTATGAAAGGGAAGCTTCATCATGTTTACCAAGTTAGACCAATCATTGCAGACATATGGAGACCTCTCTTTTATTACATGAAATTATAAGACGAAAAAGAGATAACGAAGGAAATCATTCCCCGGGATGACCGAGGCATTGTGCCAAGTAGAGGAAACAAGTGGAAACAAAGCAGCAGGAATGGTTGACGGCTGGTAACTGATAGAGATCACCCTAACTGTCACATCGAAGGAGGATATGACGAGTCAAGTAATCCTTCACAGAGAAACCAAAGGCGTCAAATTCAATGGTACAATTATTATCTCTAGTAAATTGACGAACAGAAATGAGATTTTAATGATATTAGGTGTTACAAGGACATTGTGAAGATGGTAAAAGCGGGCGGTGTATAGATGGAAAAAAGCTATGTCCGGTGTTGATAACGGGAATAGAGTTACCGACGCCACATGAAACTATGGTAAAAACGCTAATTAAAAATAGTACTTAAATTATGACATTATGAATTTAAGTGAGAAGTTTCACCTGTATCCATGTCTTCCAAGTATGGGTCTTGCAACGTCTAAAGAGTTTAACTCACTTTGTAATGGTGCCTGAGACTATTGAGAGCAGGCGCAGCCCCGAGAATACCTTGGTTGTTGGAGGGCAAACTGTGAAGATTATGTTATTGTTGAACCAGTTGCTGCTGCTATTGGGCTGTACCATATCCATGCGGCTGGTGGGTCGCAAAAAGAACAGGTTGGGCCGGCTGTTGAACTACACCATAAGAGAAAGGGGTGTGTTGGTTGTTGGGCTGTGAGGGTAGGCCTTGCTGATAGTATTGGGCCATATGAGTGGAGTGGTAGCCAGAAGGGGGTTGAGAAGCCCAATGCATATTTCTATTTAACTGGGAAAGTAGAAATGGCTCGATCACCAAAATTCCTGACTAGACTTATATAATTAACCCGGAACGATTCGTGGTCCAAGATAAACTTGCACAGATCACCAAAATTTACATGTCCCTTTATTAAAAGTGATTACAAAGGTTGAGGTAGATTAGAGGGCTTGTTCTGTTACCTTTGTTGTTCGACTGGTTGGATGCCAACTAAACCGTGTGACCCGAGCTACTTGAGAAATCGTGAAAGAGCGGAGTCATATTTGAATGATGATTCTTTTAGAAGCACAAGGAACGAACGTTTTCAAAGAGGGAAGGTTTCATGGTTACATAATCTCAACAAGGGTAGCAAACCTAGAGTCAAGACCATTGATGTGTAAATGACCAATTTTATGTCACTGAACAACACAACCAAGGATTAGTAAGCCAATCATCCAAAGACCTAATTTTGGTGCAATATTCATTGACTAGCATCTTTTCAATCTTGATAGACCGAATCTTCATATCGAGATTGATTGCCCAGCAACCTTGTTTCATGAAACAATTCTTTCAAACGATCCCATAGAGCTTTTGCATACCCTGTGTGGTAAACGACTTGCCTGAAGAGAATCACATAAGATCCAAGTATCCACATCTTGATGAGAAAACATCAAGTTACACCATTCTGGGTTAGTAGATGCGGTGTCGGTTTCAACATGGGATTTGAGACCGAGGCTCCCAAGATGAATGGGGGAAAAAGAGCTCCACGAGTTGTAGTTATGTTTTTCTAGGTCTAATTTAATAGGGACTTTGTTCGGGATGCTAAAGGGAATTATTTTATCGATTGTAGAAGGTGGTGGTGGTATGTGATGTCTTCACGGCCATGGATGCGAATGGAGATATTGTGTGGTAGGGTCAGATTAGCACGACGTAGTGAGAAAAAAGATGAAGGGGACAAAGATTAAGGAGATTTTAAGTAAGAAATGCACTAATACCATATTGAAGGTTTAATGTTTTTCCTTGATTATAACTGAAAACAGACTATCCTAATATATAATGATACAAGAATATTATTCTAGAATAATAGACAGGCTTAGGGCCTAAAACAAATCAATAAGTCATAAAATGTTGATTGAGACTTGACTTGAATATTGACTTGACTGTTTGAATGATGAATCATACTTGAAACTTTATATACGGCTAATATCCAAAAAATAATATGACTAAGTATAGTTATCTAAATGTATTTAACAACAACTACAACTGCGAAAAAAAAATTGACCAACTTCTTCACATATGAATTGAAAATGTGTACTATTAGTAGAATATCAAGATAGACCAGAGGACTGTTTGCAAAGAGATGGGAGAAAGGAAGTTTTGGGTGGTGACTTTTAAATGAAACATGATTTTTAGTTATATGAAATTATAAGTTAAATTAAAATTTTAAAATTTGAAGTGGCCGCCAACTTTTAGTGCTACAATTTTGTGAATTTTGTTGCAAAAGTGATTAGGAAGATTAAGAGGGATGGAGTCCAAGCTGTTGCTTGGTGCAAGCCATGGCGCAAAATGGCCAACGGCGCACTACTCCAGGCTCGAGCCAAGAGGGTCTTCCGCGTCGGGCTAACAGCCCACCCAAACTTATTTTTTTTTTAAATATATCCGTTAGGGGGAGCGGATATTTAAAAAAATACCCCAAAGATCACTTTAATACCCCTTAAAAATCCTATAAATACCCCCTTTTTATTTCATACTTCACACACACTTTCAATACATCTTCTACTTCAATACTTTTTTTTTCTTTCAAATATGGATCAAAATAATCTCAACGATTTCGACCCAACCGACACATACGATCATTATGATGCTTACTTCGACCCGACTTGATCGATATATGCGGGATTATGATTCGATCAACATATATCTGGGTTTGTGTGAGCAAAGAAGCCGAGGTTCGAGTGATGGTCCAAAGAGGAAGACATATATATTTCGTAACGAGAAAGGCGGAACAAAGGCAAATCGACGACTATTTTGGTGACGACTAGTATGAACCGAAATATCCTGAAGAAAAGTTTAGGCGCAGGTATCGTATGAGTTTCTACACTTTTTAATAAAATACTCAACGATATCTTAAGTTATAATGTGCAACCCTTCCTGAGTACTTTAGGTATTTTAGAGTACGGATCGATGCATCGGTGCGTAATTAGTATTGGTCCTATTATAAAGTGCACATCCGCCCCCATACGCCAATGGCATACGGCCACCGCACCTGATGCATTTGATGAGTATTTGCAAATTGTTGAACGTACTTCACGAGAATGTTTAGATAACTTTACTAAATGCATACATGTTTTATTCGCTGAAACGTTTTTAAGAAAACCTACTAGAAGGGATATCGAAAAAACGTATCAATTGCACGAACAAAAACATGGACTCCCGGGAATGCTCGGGAGTATTGATTGTATGCATTGGGAATGGAGAAACTGCCCAAAGGCATTACATGGGCAATTCAAACGAAGGGATCATAAATACCCCACTCTTATGTTAGAAGCTGTGGCGGATCAGAGATTGTGGATTTGGCATGCATTTTTTGGGGTTCCAGGGGCGAATAATGATCTAAATGTGTTATATGGTTCCCCACTATTTGATGATGAACTTGCTGATACAGCTCCGGAATGTCCATTTGTGGTAAACGGACATACATATAGGAAATGTTACTATTTAGCCGACGGTATTTATCCAGCATGGTCTACGTTTGTCAAATCATTTTCCGTTGCAAGGGATGAAAAATCCTTGAAGTTTAAAAGAGTTCAAGAAGCTGCAAGGAAAGATATTGAACGAGCTTTCGGAGTACTCCAAGGTCGTTGGGGAATTATACGACAACCCGCTCGTGCTTACCAAATCAACATGTTGAAAAAAATAATGTATTGTTGTATAATGTTACATAACATGATTTTGGAGGACGAAGGATTTGAAGTGAATGTGAGAGATTTGTTCGTTAGTCCAACGCCGCATATTCAACGAACTTGGGTGGAAAGATGCGAATTACATCTTAGGAAATCAAAAGAGCTTCGAGATAGAAAAACGCACATCGATCTTCGACAGGACCTTGTGGAGCATCTATGGAATAATCATTAGTTTATAATTTTAATTTTATGTAATGTTTTATTTTATGTAATGTTTTTTTAATTTAATGTAATGTTTTTTATATTAATGAATTAAATTTTAGTTATATTGGGTATTTTTTTAATTAAGTAAATTAAAAAAAATTTGGAGAACGGCACCAGAAATGTGGTGCCAACGGATGCCCCAGCAAATGTGGTGCCGTTCAGTTTCTAGTGCCATTCTCCATTTTGCTGACGTGGCAGCACTTTTTGAGAACGGCACCACTGCTCCTAGCACTCTAAGGGGATCTTATTGCAAGAATTTGTAGAATCTTTATGATTTTTTGTGTGGATATATATATGTGAAGTTATTTGTAATCAGGGCCGGCCTTGGTATCGGACGAGATGAGTGACGGCTCAGGGCATCAAAATTTTAGGGGCATCAAATTTTAGATTCCTGTTACATTATGTTAGATTGAAAATTTTGATAAAGTAAATAGATCTAAAAATGAAGACATACATTTAAGAAAGAAGATGAAGTATGAAGGAGAGAGAAATACATTATAAAACTATAATACCAGTAGTTGGGTAAAGTTAGTCATGTGATTGAAAGAGTGATTAACTGATTATATAGATTACTGTTTAAAATAGTAGTACTACATTACTACATAGTAATGTATTTAACTTATTGAAACACTGTCTAACACATTGACTTTTTCTTTTTATCTAGCTACTACTTAGTTTGATGACCGACCAATTTAGAGATTAGTAAATTTACAAGGATTTTGCTAACAAATGTTTTCCGGTCAGAGTTTAAGATATGTAGCTATTAAACATAAACCATTTTAATTAAATAAAAATTTATATTAAATACATATTAAAAACTTGTAAATTATAATATCTAAACGTAATTTTCACTTGAATAAATTAAAACATTTCGATTATAAACAAGTTAATTCATGCTCACTAGGCAGAGATTAACAAAACCAATTTATAATGCCACTTTTATACTCTTTATTTACCCGATTGATTAAGAGAAAAACAAATGTTGTTATATTATATGTTTATAGTAGTAAATTTATAATCCATCCTTAATTGTTTAATACAACTAGCTTATCTCGCTTTGAATTCTTTTACCTCTTAACTAAAGAGTTTTGAAATATTGGGTAAGATGTTTAATACAGTTAGTTTATTTTCTCTATCTTCTTTAATTTATTTATTATAGGGTTTTGCTAAACTCTGTCCATCGGACAGAGGTTAAAGTGTATTTAATACACACAAACTTTTCTAATTAACAAGAAAATGCATTAGATACACATTAAATGAACTTATAAATTACTATATTTGAATGCGTATTTAATGCATTTTCTGGCTTATTAGGAAAGTTTGTGTGTATTAAAATACACTTTAACCTCTACCCGGTGAGCAGAGTTTAGCAAAACCCTTATTATATACATAATTTGTAGTATGACTTTTTTTTTCCTTTTCTAACCAACAATCCCTGTTTTTGATCTACCAGAAGAAATCATTGAAACGATTGGAGACTTGACTTTTAAAAACATAGCTAAATTATGCTACAAAATGTTTCTTACTATCCTCCTCAAAAACCATGGACTGTGCATAAAAGGCCTTAGGTTTAATCCAGAGTACCCATTCCTCAACATCTTCCACATCCATGACCTATGGAGGTTTCCAAAAGAAGCATTGTGCTTCTTCTACTACCTTTTTGAAAGCTTCACAATTGGCATAACCTTTGATGAAGAAAAACTCCTATCATGTGTTGTTAAGAGCCAGTTCAAGGATGTTTGCACCCACTCTAAACATTTACTTACCATGCTATAATGGTTTGTCCCACATCACCAATGGACCAGATGGTTAACAACCACCGGAAAAGGAACTTACGTACTGGTAATGTTTCGAAGGCCAGGATCTTTCCTACCACCTAGAGCCGTTAATGATGATGGATCAGTTATGTACCATGCCCTATATTGCTTTATTCATGACTGGTACAAGGTTAACCCATCCAGCAGAAGGTGTGAAAGAAAACTTCGAACCCTTTATGCAGACACAAGAAGTTTGATGGCAAGAGAAAATGGTGTTGATCCAGATAAGATTCCATATTACGTAATGTGGAACATTTCAGTATGGAATAAAGACCATCCAGATGCATACAAATGGATTGAAGCGAATAGACAGTGGCTCTATGACAACTTTGATCATTGTGACGTAGAAACATCAGATGATGATGACGATGCTTGATCACTCTGGTCTTCAGATGACGATGAACACTTTGATCCATTCAAAGATGACCCGACACACCCTGATGCTCGTTGGAGTCCATAAAGAAGGCTAAACATTTAATGTTTAGTATTATAATATTTTAAGTGTGTTTTATTTGCTTAATTATGTTTAATATCTCTAGTATGTTCTAGTGTGAAATAATGACATATGCAATGATGTCATGCCTTAAATGATGTAAGCGCTTATGTCATAAGGTAATTATGTAAAAAAGTTAGTATGCTTGTACTATAAGCTTGTGTGTTGTACCAATCAAGGCTATAAATAGCCATGTATCTTGCCATTATAAGGCATCAAAATTTGAAGAAATATATGTGTGTTTCTCATACTTCTCCCTCTACAATCTTCTCTCTATAATCTTCTTAAGTTTCTTCTACATATAGTCTAGTCTTCCATAGTTCTTACAGGTCTTCTATAGATCTGCACAACTCCCCCTCACCCTTTGATGTTTCTACGTAGAAAAAGCTACGAGGAAGAAGACCTCTTTTTTCTACATGATCAACCCAATACCTTATGATAGGTGTTGTACCAAAAGAGGCCTTTTTCTACAGAAAGCTTGTGTGTTGTACCAAAAGAGGTCTTTTTCTAGACTATATGTAGAAAAAGCAACGAGGCAGAACATCTGACAGGTGCTTCATTTGCCAAAAAAGAGGTCATTTTGCAAGAAATTGTCCGGATAAGAAAAGATCTCAGGCACTGATCCAGGCTTTAAATCAAGTAGAACCAGTTGATGTTTCTGATCTAGAGTCACTTTATTCTCTAGATGATGAGCCCAGTGACTCAGTCTTGTGCACGATCGCCTACTCAGATTTTTCATCCGATGATGATTCTGACACAGATTCACTTGAAAGTGATTTTGATTTTGGGGTCCACATGATCAACCTAATACCGTATGTCTTACCAATACAAGAAGACCCACCATTTCCATTAGCAAAAGTTCACCTCCTTACGGATGCATACGCCAAGCCTATTCCGGTTATTGCATTCTTTGATATTGGTTCCTCAGTCTCCATTTTGAATCCTAATATCCTCCCAGATCACTATTGGAAGCCTCACCACCAGAATTTCATGGCTGCTAATAGGGAAAAATTTGTCATTGACAAAATAAGCGTCCCTATTTATATTCGATTGTTTCCAAAATGTGTAATAAAAAGAAGGCTCTTAGGATCAAGCTCCCATGGAAAAGATCTCTTGATTGGTTTCGACATTCTGCATAAACTACGAAACTTACGTTGGTCAGGTGAAGGTCTTCACTACAGAAGCTTTTTTAATCCATGGACAACCATGCATCGCCTTTTTGTCACAAGCATCACCCCACCCATATTCAATATCAGCAGTATAAAGCAAAGACTCATCAAAACCTGTTGTGCCTCCTCCCATACCAAATTCCTAACCAAACACCCTTCACCATTATGGTCGAATCCTTCATTTTTTGTCTCACTCCCTTTTAAACAAAACGAAGATGTCAACCCTACAAAAGCAAGTCACCCATGAATGAACCCTGATCATTACCAACTTGCTAAAGAAGAGTGTGAACAACTGGTTTCCCAAGGCATTATTGAACCTACTACCTCACCATGGGCATATGAAGCCTTTTATGTCAATAAGAGAAGCGAGCAAGTTCGTGGAAAACTGAGATTGGTTATTAATTATCAGCCTCTAAATCATTTTTTAGCTAATGATAAATTCCCACTTCCGTAAAAGAAATCCTTATTTCAGCACTTGGCAGATGCTAGGGTTCTTTCTAAGTTTGATCTCAAATCTGGGTTTTGGAAATTAGGTATCAAGCCTAAAGATAGACCAAAAATAAAGTTTTGTATACCATATCATCATTACCAGTGGAAAGTAATGCCGTTTAGTTTAAAAAATGCTCCATCAGCTTTCCAAAAAGCAATGATAACCATTTTTGAGCCAATCCTCGCCAATACACAGGTTTACATTGATGATATTCTCTTGTTTTCCCCGGATGAACAGTCTCATGCAGAATTACTTTCAATGTTCTATTCTCTAGTCGCCAAGTATGGGATTATGTTATCAGAAAAGAAGATGCAAGTTGGGGTGACTACAATCCAGTTCCTTGGCATGGAAATTTCCAACGGAAAATACCAGCCTCAACCACATGTGGCCCAAGAATTACTAAAGTTCCCGGATGAATTATCTTCACAAAAGATGATTCAACAGTTTCTTGGGTTAGTCAACTATATGGCAGATTTCTTGCCAAAATTGTCACATCATACTGCCTTGTTGTTTCCCATGTTAAAAAAGAATCTCCCACAGTGGACGTCAAGACAAACTGAAAAAGTAAAAGCAATCAAGTGCCTAGCAGAAAAGATGCCTCCACTAAAGATTCTTGCCTCCTCAGAAAAAAGAATCTTGCAGACAGATGCAAATGATGAGTGTTGGGGAGCGGTCCTACTTATTCAAGATAATAATAATAAAAGACACGTTTATGGATACAAGAGTGGCATATTTAAAGCATCTGAGCAGCATTATCACTCCATGTTCAAAGAAATCCTTGCAGTCAAACGAGGCATTGAGAAGTTCCAGTTTCATCTAATAGGACATGAGTTCCAAGTTGAAATGGACATGTCTTCCTTTCCACGCATGCTACAGTTCAAAAGAAAGATGCTCCCTCATGCACAACTTTTAAGATGGTCAAATTGGTTCTCATAGTGGAAGTTCACAGTAAAACACATCAAAGGAATAGAAAACATCCTTGCAGACTTTCTCTCTCGTCCAAAGGCCTATAAATTAGAGGAAAACTACCCAAAAGATGCAAGCCGAGTTCAGAAACACACTCTACACTTTCTCTCAATGGTGTTCTTGGTCACTTCCCATAAGGAAGAAGGATCTTCTTCCAACCCCACACCAACAATCCCTGTTTTTTATCTACCAGAAGAAATCGTTGAAACGATTGGAGACTTGACGTTTGAAAAAAGAGCTAAATTATGCTACAAAACGTTTCTTACTATCCTCCTCAAAAACCATGGACTGTGTATAAAAGGCCTCAGGTTTCATCCAGACTACCCATTCCTCAACATCTTCCACATCCATGAACTATGGAGGTTTCCAAAAGAAGCATTATGCTTCTTATACTACCTTTTTGAAAGCTTCACAATTGGCATAACCTTCAATACAGAATAACTCCTATCATATGTTGTTAAGAGCTAGTTCAAGGATGTTCGCCCCCACTCTAAACATTTACTTACCATGCTATAATGGTTTGTCCCACATCACCAATGGACCAGATGGTTAACAACCACCGGAAAAGGAACTTACGTATTAGTAATGTTTCGAAGGCCAAGATCTTTCCTACCACCTAGAGCCATTAATGATGACGGATCAGTTATGTACCATGCCCTATATTGCTTTATTCATGACTGGTACAAGGTTAACCCATCCAGCAGAAGGTGTGAAAGAAAACTCCGAACCCTTTATGCAGACACAAGAAGTTTGATGGCAAGAGCAAATGGCGTTGAACCAGACAAGATTCCATATTATGTAATGTGGAACATATCGGTATGGAATAAAGACCATCCGGATGCATACAAATGGATTGAAGCAAATGGACAATGGCTCTATGAAAACTTTGATCATTGTGATGTAGAAACATCAGATGATGATGACGATGCTAGATCACTCTGGTCTTCAGATGACGATGAACATTTCGATCCATTCGAAGATGACCCGACACACCCTGATGCTCGTTGGAGTCCATGAAGAAGGCTAAACATTTAATGTTTAGTATAATAATATTTTAAGTGTGTTTTATTTGCTTAATTATGTTTAATATCTCTAGTATGTTCTAGTGTGGAATAATGACATATGCAATGATGTCATGCCTTAAATGATGTAAGCGCTTATGTCATAAGGCAATTATGTAAAAAAGTTAGTATGCTTGTACTATAAGCTTGTGTGCTATACCAATCAAGGCTATAAATAGCCATGTATCTTGCCATTGTAAGGCATCAAAATTTGAAGTAATATATGTATGTTTCTCATACTTCTCTCTCTACAATCTTCTCTCTATAATCTTCTTAAGTTTCTTTTACATATAGTCTAGTCTTCCATAGTTCTTAGCAGGAAGACCTTTTCTGCCAAGAATTTTCATCAAATGCAAAACCTATTTTACTATTATCATAATTATACGGGGAAAATTTTCACTTTATTACATTACTTGCATTGCTAATATCTCAATATGCAATGTAACTTGCATAACTAAAGTAGACGAGCTCACGCAACCTATATATGGCAATCCTATCTTCATATATGTCAAGCAAACATCATAACATGTCAATTCAATATCTTAATATCCTTATTACAAAGTACATTATTCCTATAATGTACCATTCGCAATGTTATATCAAAACGGGCTTTAAACCATTATCATATACCCCTAAACCCTAATTCTATGAAGGGTTAATATCTGAAGTGAATGTACAAGCTACTAAAGCATATGTACAAGTAACATAATATCTCATATGAATATACATTCTCTCCAAAGAAAATTACAAGTCTTTAATACATAATGTACAAATCATTAATTCCCGATCTCTAAAATAGCCGTTTTACCTCCGTTTTCATTCTAGTTTCTTCATCACCACTTATGTACAAGCTACTACACTCAATATACAATGTGTAAACCCTATTTATTCAATTCATAAGCTTTCATACATCTTTTTACACTCAAAACCTTAATTCAAAAGTCAGAAACCCTAAACTGAGCTAATTTCTAAACCATGACCCATTTCTTCATTTTTATCCATCATAAACCTCAACCAACCCTCAAATAAGTTGTAATAACTTATTTTGCAACCTTGACAATCATATTCAATGATTATTTCATCATTTCAATTCATTTATACGAAAATGAATCCGAGAAACCCTAAACGTACCTAAATGGGTCATTCGACCCGTTTACTCGTTTTTAACCATTTAAAATACCAACAATTAATCAAGTGCCATTGTAAACTCATGATATGAGTTTACAATCCATAATCTATCATTTTCCTAGCAATGTACAAGAATTATAAGCTAGAAAACCCTAATGAACCTATACGTGCCCTAATTTTGACCCGCGGCTTATTTACTCATTTTCGACCCATTTTAACTCAAACCACTTACCAACTCTTGATTATAATCCTTAATATATGTCCTAAAATTAGTAACCAAACATTCCTAATCAAGCTTACATGAATTACAAGCTTGAAAACTCAAGGAAACCCTAATCGAACTCATAATGACCCGCGACCCATTTCTAGCTTATTTTAACCCATTTAAACCTCCACCCATGTGCAAGAACCTTAATGACAAAGCTCCTTGGCCTCCTAAGCAGCTTATGCACCTGCTCCATCATTCCTTTGGTCCAAATTTAAGCTACATGAGCCCCTTGTAGCCTAAAACAACCACGGCAAGCATCAATGGCATCCAACACTTCAATCTACTATCCTAACTTATACAACTCACTCCATAGCTTCAACGCTTCATCTACTAGACCTTCCAAGTGTCCTAAATCAAATCATGAATCAAACCTTAATTCCTAAGGATTTTCAAGTATAAATAGAGCTCAACATCCCTCCTTTATACTCATCCCCCACTTCCTTGTCTATAACCCATTCAAGGAAGCAATCCTTTGCTCCAATAAGTTCTAAGAAGATCTAAGAGAAGTAAACAAGAGAAGCTTTGAAGTCCTAATTTTAGGCGTACGAAGCTAAAAGTCCTGATTTCGACCCATTTCCAAGCTATAAGCTCAAACCCAGGTTCTAGATGTTCTACTTCTGCTCCTACACTCTTATAATGTTCATATGATCCTAAATAAACTCTTGTTAAAGTTTCATAACTCAATTCATGCTCATTTTCCATTTTGATCCAAAACAGTACACCCGAAACCCTAATTTTATGTTTTTCTTAAAACTAAATGTTATAACGGTTAAATATTGTTATAATCTATCCTAGCATGCTTAAATAATATTAAAATAACCACTTTATTGATTAATGAAGGAATTTGAACTTAAAACCTGCGCGTTTACGTTTTGAAACCCTAATTTGCCCCATTTTGCTTCCTAGCTTAACGAATCGTTATTTTAAACTTTCATTATGATAAACCTTCATATTTTAGCTTATATTAATAAGTTATAACCTATGAATGACTTTTAGAGTGTTAAAATAAGCTTGCAAGCATTCGGACTTGTTTTCCTTAAGTATTCCATGTCAAAGGGATATAAAATCGTAACTTACTAAAATTATATAACTAAAAGGACTGAAAATGTCATTTTATCAAAGTTATAACTATAGGGGTCTATTATGTCACTTTTCAAAGTGCAAGATTTACTTGGTATATCTTTTAAACTTGAAGGACCAAACTCGTAAAAGTGCAAACTCCAAGGGTATACTTTGCCACTTTTTATTCTCAAGGGTCTAAAATGTGACATTTTGAAAAAGTATAAAATCATGTTCAAAACATTACAAGAAATAACTTTAATTAACGCTTGACGTGCTTAACATTTCCAGATATTGATTAAAACGCTTAAAACTAATTATACCGTATCACAATACTAGGGAGCTTCATATTAAGAGGTTTCATCTTGGTATTACGTTCTGACTGAGTTGTTGGGTTTCGATTTTAAAGTGCCATATATCCTCAAAACGTTTACTTGAATGATTATGAATTTTGATGTCTTTCGATCGATGAGACATAATCCAAACCTCTTTTATCTAAACTCATAACTCTTAAAAACCAAAGTTATAAAGTACAATCTTCTTAAGACTTGACATATTTATTCAGGTTGTGTGACGTGGCTGTTTACTATCATTTTGCTATCTCAACATTCCCCAGTTAAGATTGTGATAAGGTCATCTGCTTTCATTTTGGAATATTTATTACATCTACATATCAGGTGAAGTTCATAACCTCGCCTTTACTTATTTACAATTTTTTTAACCCTGCGGGGGGGATCTTGCTTGTTACAACTCTTTTTCCATACTCGTTATTTTATAACAATGCGATTACTTTCAAAGACTGGTGAGATCATAGCTCACTTTTAATCTTTTTAAGGTGGTCAGAAAACCGTGAGGGGGATACATGTATAAAATTACGAATACAAGTGGTTTTTCCAGATTATATGTATCTGATATACCAATTTCTAATAATTCTAAATTACTTTATGCCAAAAGTCCTCATTATCTGGACATTAATCACTTTTAGGTGAAACACGAATATTTTAGATAGATCTATAGGATTGACGCATATGGTTGTGTTAGCCGGATAGGTAACCAAACATTACTATATTTGACTTTCATACGTATTGGGCAAGTACCTACACGGGGTATTATCTCTTCTCTTCTTATAGTATATATATATACATCAATTTGGGTTTATATATACACTACTGAAACGGGCCTAAAAATACAGATGGGCCGTGAGCTAGAACAAAAACAAGTCTAACACAAATTCCAAAAAAATGAAAAATGTCAATAACTCATAGTAAACGAGGGTTTTGGGCCTCGAAAAATCCGTAACCAACCAAAGGGTGGCTACAACTGCTTTCGTCTCGTTTTTCTCTTCGATTTGAGAGGTCACGGGCCTAAAACGGACTTACGGATCAAAAGTTATGGTTGTTTTACTGAAACCCTTTTCTTCACACAAGATTTCTAGTCAAAACGCAGTGTTATCTTTAACCAAAACACAGTGACACCAAAACGCAGTGACACCAAAACGCAGTGACACCAAAACGCAGTGACACCAAATCGCAGTGACACCAAAACGCAATGACACCAAAAAGCAGTGACACCAAAACGCAGTGACTTTTGAATCAAAATGCAATGACCATTTAATCAAAACGCAGCTTGAGATTTGGTCAAAATGCAATGAAGTCTTGATTTGGGCAGAGTTTCTCCTAGTTAAAACACAATATAGGTCTTCAAAACGCCAAGATCAAAACGCAACCTATTATCAAAACGCAACTTATGATCAAAACGTAACTTATGATCAAAACGCAATAAGATGTCAAATCGTACTTTTCCTTAAAATCGAGATCTTGTTTTTTTTTCTTCACCAAAACGCAACCAAGAACAATATACGAAAAAAAACCAAGATCAACCATTTAAGCACGATTTCAACCCAAATAAGCTTTAAACACTTATATCTAAGATAGTAGATGAATATTAACCACTTAATAACACGTTTTTCGTTGTGATTCTTCCGATTTAAACCAAAACGCAGCCAAGAAAAAAGAAAAAAATAAGCCACGAAAATTTATCCTTTTTAACCACAAGAATCAACCACGAATCCACATAGGCTCTGATGCCAATTGTAGGAACCCGATTTACACTTTCACTTCATATTACGAACCACGAATCGAACCAAGAAAAGAGATAAAAAAAGATTGAGTTATTTTAGAGAGAGAAAGAAGAGAGAGGTTAGAGAGAATGAGAAAAAGAAGATTTTTTATATAATGAAACAACTAACTTTTTCTAAAGAAGAAAAAGCTTATATACCCCGTCACGTTAAAGGTACGCGCGGGATATTTAACTAGGACTCGGGCTCGGGTTTTGCTTGGGATTAAACCCGAAACATATACAATATTAGATTAACTATCGAGCCCGATTCCCGATACTTTCCTATTACAACGTTAACTAATTAATTGACCGAGACTAACATACATAATGAACGAACTTCATGTTCGACTCAATATTTTGAGGCTAACAATCTCCCCCGAAGTGAGTTCATTGATGACACTCCTTCATGAGATCAATGAGATTGCTTTTGTCGTTAAGCTCATGTGGTCTTGGTCTTTCTCTTTGTTCTTAGTTGTAGGCTTGTTCCTTCATGCTTTGCGATCTTTACTTTTGGCCTTCGTCATTGTCTTTATCGTCTATGCCATCTTGCGATCTTGTGTCTTTGACCAACATGCTCATACTATTCATCATCTTGAAAGCTTTATTTCAGAGTTTGCGGAAGTCTTTGTCTTTAAATCTTGAGCTTTCTAGATAGTATGTCTTCGTAGATTGAGCATTTGAATGGGATTGAGGTTGCCGTTACCACCGTTTGACCTGCAGGTTTACGTTAGTGATAAACGAGAAAATTGATTTGAAAATCAATCGACGTGTCACTCGTTAAAGTGTTTTTGTAACACATCGAGAGTGTCATGTTTTTATCAACATTCATCAACCGTCAATTCATTTACTGGACCATCTCGTGATCCAGTTGTCACAAGTTTGATTCATATAGAATCTCGCAAGTCACCTACCAAGAGCTTGTTTGATGCTGACTCAAGCAGGATTTCCATCTTCATTGTGAATACTTATAGTATCACTCGGATGTTCTGGCAAATATCACAAGGATATTGCGTAGGACTCTTGTTAACAGCTTGTGAACTTGATGATGTTCAACAAGTGTTTGAAATGGAATGTGTCCTAATGAGATTTTTATTGATCTCTTGGCTCTAGACTCGATTAGTGCATTTTGGTTTTAGTACTCGGAGGCTTGAGCAGATTGCCACCTATTCAATATCAACGATCTCGGAATGAGATGTCAATAGATAATGTGTGTATCTCCGTGACAAATGAGACAAGTTTCTATTGAGAGAAACCCGAATGGCTGGGAAGGGTTGTGCATTGCATCACTGGGTCCATGATGTCGTTTTTAATGTCAGCAATCAACTTGTGATTCTGACAGCATATGTATTGACCCGGTTTCTGCCTTAAGTTGTGTGGAGGGCTTCTTTCTTTAGACCCTTTATCCATACATTTCTTTTTCATTCTTCAACGCCTTTAATGCTTACCAGGACGTCATTACTAACACCTTGTTGTGATTGTTCCAATGTTAGCTCAATCTTAGTCGGCATTATTCCCATATACATTCATCTCCAATCATACCTAAGGACTGCTATTTCTAACTTTGGATTATCCTTGGGTAGATCCTCCGGTTCTGGTTGGATCATAGGATTGATTCCTAACCTAACCACCTTATGACTTCAGAATCGTCATGAAATTAAGATGTTGTTGGGTATAAGATCGAACCATAAAACATTTTCTTACTGTTCAGCACATTGAGTCGATTAGATCATATTTTAATTACATTTTCTCCCCTTATTTTAAATAATAAACACTTAGTTTTTGAAATACCTTGTGATTAAAATATGTCTTGAAAAATCTGTGGGAGAAAATATTATTAGCATGAATGGTTTGGAACATTTTGATAATGTTTTGAATACATAAGAATGGTCGTTGATGATGTATCCAAGAACATTAAAACTTTGTTTTTCGAAAAACTCCCCCTCAAAAATAGGACCAATTGAAAAATTGTTGTCTTTTGAAAACATTGTGAGGGTTGGAGTGTTGAACACACAATTTTGAAAGATTATGAATTGTCATCGAGAAATTCTTGAAAAATTGTGTTCAACTTTTTGAAAAACCAGATGTTAGAGGACTTCTCTTCTAACGGTAAGGGTAAGCGCACTGAAACGTACACTATCCTTTTTCTTGAGCTAAAAACATTGAATGTCTTGTAAGAACAGCTCAAGACCGAGAAACGTTAATTTTCTCGTTGTGAGGATAAGTTATAAACCTTCCTTTATTTGAAGTCCGGGTTATGTACTGACATTTGCACATAAGCCATTTAGAAAATTAGAAATGACATGTTTTGAAACTATTTGCAACTCTCGCTCGAACTTCATTTACACACCCGTGTCAATGTTAATCGACATTTCTAAGCACGTAAATGTTATCGATTCCAAGAGACATGTCGAGAAGAATCTTTTTGGAAATTTTCTGTTTTTCTGATTTTGTATTTTCTTTTTGAAGTTTTATATTTTTGTATTTTGCTTTTCTCAAAAATATGTACATGGTGATGTTTGATGATGATATCAAGCAGACTCATTTGTCAGAACCTAAGGAACAACGTCTGTGGAACCAGCATTGAACTTGACTGTTCATAGGATGTTGGTCTTGAATTCCGAGTTCTGAACGGTTTATGAGCAGAAGTCTTTGAAGAAGAACTAGGCCTGAACTGATGTGAAACAGACGTCAACTGAACACTGAGGAACAGGGCTGAAGTGTTTATTTTCCAGCAGAACGCCATGTCGTTGTGGTGCCGAGATCTGAACGGTTATGGTCTATACTCATTAGACATTGATGCCCGAGGCCTTGAACTGCTGTTTTCAAACGTCATTGTATTGAACCATCAATCAACATTCCTTTAAGCCTGTGTTTTCTGAGATATCTGTCATTTTCCGCAACCAAACACTGAGCTACCTTCCTTTATTAGGATTATAACATGTACTGTACTCAGATATTACCTGCACTAACATCAAGAGACTTGTTCCGCTTTCAACATAGGTTAGATGATATCTTCTTTTGAACCATTTGGGGGTTCACTGACAATCTTTGTTGTGCTAAGTTGTATATCCTTTCCGGTTTAACCCATCTAAGAAAAACAAAGGACTTGATAATTTCTACCCTTGGTTGCCACCTAAGACAAGATCTAGGACATGTTGTTTCTTCATGCTACAGTGGAAGTCCCATTTTAATTGAAAACCTATTTCTCGTTGGGATCTGTCTATTTGGGTTTCGTTGCAACCCAATTTGCTCAACGGGTTTGTTTCTGTTCATTGTGTTTAATGGAGGAACCGATAGCACGTGAGGTTGACTTCTATCAGGAATTTTATTTATCACACGAATCATGATTGGCATTAAAGAACACATTTCTGACATGTCGAGCAAACAAAATGTTTGGAGTCAGAAAAATTTCTAGAGTTCCTAGAGTGTTCTTGTGTCTTATCTTACCTCCTCCAGGTAGTGATTAAGAACAGAAGACATTTGAGCTACACCTAGATGAGCTAGTGTGCAATCAATGTAATTAGTTTTATGCAGGGGCAAGAATCCTCTTTTAGGCAGATAATGTGTAGTGACTGGTTTTGACAAATCGTTACTCACATCAACTTGGGAGGCAAACCGTTCTTTTGAAATTATGTCGTTCAGGGAATAAACGCAGTCGTTGTCCAACAACTGATTTGGTTCTGTGTGTTGTAAAAACTGGTTTTCCACCACGATTATGATGGTTTTGCAAAACTTGATATTCACAACTATTGATCTGATATTTCCTTAACTCATTTTTTTAATGCTGCAATTGCCAACCTATTTCTGAATATGAAGCTAGTACAGCAACATTTTTCATTAACTTGTTTTCAGTTTGTGCATTAAAAGAGTCATTCTGTCTTTGGTCTGAACTCGTGTCCTTTTGATAGAATCAAAAAGATCTTTGTAAGTCTTTCAAGTGCTCTTTTTCTTATGTACTGCTCATATCTCTGACAAGGAATTTAGACAACACTATGTACCAATTCGATTTTATATTGTTTGAGTTACATCGCTGTCCATTTTTAACTTTGGCTTCATGTACTTTTTCTCCATTTTAAAAATTTACTCTGTTCCCTGATTTAAAACATTGTTTTTCCATTTCTGTAGTTCAGATTAATACAAAGTGCTATCGATTTTTGCAAAATCTTTTGACACTAGCAACAGACTTTAGAGACAAACATTCATACTCGAGTAATTGATTTGAGAGTTCCAGTGTCCCTGTTATCAGTTAATTTTGCAGCAAAGACATGTGATCATAACATTGATCAGCATTCTGTCAACCTTTCCTTCATTAATGGATTCAGGTTGCTCATATGCTGTTGTCCTGTAGCACTACATTATCATCACAGTTAAAAAATTAAAACCATTTGTACCTCAGCCATTGCCTCTTCATCATATATGGGTTGATATCTGCATCATCACATTGCATCATTCCCTGATTTGTTGCATATAACCTGCTCTTGTGATTCAGTCCCATTATTTTTTAATGATAACTGAACTAGCATCCCAATGCTTTAACTCGTATCACTTTCCATTGTCGTCTGCGTTCTGTCTTTCATTCACCTGCTGTCATGCCTCTTTATGCAGTGGATCTTTCATCAATCGACTTGACATATTCCATTGAATTGGACCCGTGTCTCATGACTTTCTGATATCAGATTGAGTGTATGGTAGAAATTAGTTGCGTGTCCCATTACAATATCTTGCATCATTCAAATAAATCTTTGACTTGATGAATACAGAAACTGTGTCTCGAGAACTTTAAAAGAAGGCCATCGGATCCAATTCTCTTGAAATTCGAAGTATCAAGTTGCTTTTTGAAGTTTATCAGTTTAGGAAAAAACAAATCCGTGCCTGAAAAAGTCCAAAATCATGACCAAAGAGTGTTGCAAACGCGCGTCCGAATCCATTTTCGGTTCGAATTCGTTTTAAGTCGTTGTTTGAAAGACGCTTGAGGTGTGAATGAAGTCGTTGAAAAGATACCATGCAACTTTCTTTGATTTTTCCCTTGAATTAATTGCCATTTGTTGTTCTTCTAATTTCCGAACACTGAAGATAATATCTTTCCTTTTCCCTTTTTAACGTGAATTGAAGTGAAAAGTTTTGTTGATACCTAAGTGAATGTGATGTGATTTGAAGTGTTGTGGTTTATGAATGCAATTCAAGTTCACGAGATTTTACTCTCAGATCAAAACCCACAAATGATTACCGTGATTTTACAAGTATCACTAGATAACCGTGAATGAAACATCGTTGTAGTTAATGGTTTGTTTTGTTGTGAATGATTTGTGCAGTTTAAGTCCTTCTCGATGATTTTGTGTTTGGTTTGTGTTGGAAATCGTCGCAGATGGATAATGAAAAAAAATTAAGTTACCTTATTACCAAAATCTAAATTAGTGAGTAAAAAAGCTAAAAAGGCTATAGAAAAAATTATGTTTTACTTATTTTTTCCCGCCAAAAAGTGTCGCAAAAAGGTGTCGACCGAATTTTTTTTTTACCCTATGACCAAAATTTGAATTTGATGTAAAAATAAGCTAGAAAGGCTATATAAAAAATTACATATTACTCAACTTTTTCCGTAAAAAAAGTGTCGCTAAAAGGTGTACCGTCCAGGTATACTCAGTGACTTTTGAATCAAAACGCAAACGACTTTAACAATAACGTCAGTGACTTTTTGAATCAAAACGCAACTGACCATTTAAGTCAAAACGCAGCTTAAGAAATTATGGTCAAAACGCAACAAAAAAAAAAAATAGTGGCAAAGTATTCCTTAGTCAAAACGCAATACATGTCTTCAAACCAGGCTCACCAATCTGAAACGGGCCTAAAAATACAGATGGGCCGTGAGCTAGAACAAAAACAAGTCTGACATAAATTCCAAAAAAATGAAAAATGTCAATAACTCATAGTAAACGAGGGTTTTGGGCCTCGAAAAATGGCTAGTTATAGCTGCGTCCGGCTCATTTTTCTCTTCGATTTGAGAGGTCACGGGCCTGAAACGGACTTACGGATCAAAAGTTATGGCTGTTTTACTGAAACCCTTTTCTTCACACAAGATTCCTAGACAAAACGCAGTGCTATCTTTAACCAAAACGCAGTGAAACCAAAATGCAGTGACACCAAAACGCAGTGCTATCTTTAACCAAAACGCAGCCAAGAAAAAAGAAAAAATAAGCCACGAAAATTTATCCTTTTTAACCACAAGAATCAATCACGAATCCACGTAGGCTCTGATACCAATTGTAGGAACCCGATTTACACTTTCACTTCATATTACGAACCATGAATCGAACCAAGAAAAAGAGATAAAGAAAGATTGAGTTATTTTAGAAAGAGAAAGAAGAGAGATGTTAGAGAGAATGAGAAAAAGAAGATTTTTATATAATGAAACAACTAACTTTTTCTAAAGAAGAAAAAGCTTATATACCCCGTCACATTAAAGGTACGCGCGGGATATTTAACTAGGGTCCGAGCTCGGGTCTTGCTTAGGATTAAACCCAAAACATATACAATATTAGATTAACTATCAAGCCCGATTTCTGATACTTTCCTATTATAACGTTAACTAATTAATTGACCGAGACTAACATACATAATGAACGAACTTCATGTTCGACTCAATATTTTGAGGCTAACAATCTCCCCCGAAGTGAGTTCATTGATGACACTCCTTCATGAGATCAATGAGATTGCTTTTGTCGTTAAGCTCATGTGGTCTTGGTCTTTCTCTTTGTTCTTAGTTGTAGGCTTGTTCCTTCATGCTTTGCGATCTTTACTTTTGGCCTTCGTCATTGTCTTTATCGTCTATGCCATCTTGCGATCTTGTGTCTTTGACCAACATGCTCATACTATTCATCATCTTGAAAGCTTTATTTCAGAGTTTGCGGAAGTCTTTGTCTTTAAATCTTGAGCTTTCTAGATAGTATGTCTTCGTAGATTGAGCATTTGAATGGGATTGAGGTTGCCGTTACCACCGTTTGACCTGCAGGTTTACGTTAGTGATAAACGAGAAAATTGATTTGAAAATCAATCGACGTGTCACTCGTTAAAGTGTTTTTGTAACACATCGAGAGTGTCATGTTTTTATCAACATTCATCAACCGTCAATTCATTTACTGGACCATCTCGTGATCCAGTTGTCACAAGTTTGATTCATATAGAATCTCGCAAGTCACCTACCAAGAGCTTGTTTGATGCTGGCTCAAGCAGGATTTCCATCTTCATTGTGAATACATTAGTATCACTCGGATGTTCTGGCAAATATCACAATGATATTGCGTAGGACTCTTGATAACAGCTTGTGAACCTGATGATGTTCAACAAGTGTTTGAAATGGAATGTGTCCTAACGAGATTTTTATTGATCTCTTGGCTCTAGACTCGATTAGTGCATTTTGGTTTTAGTACTCGGAGGCTGGAGCATATTGCCACCTATTCAATATCAACAATCTCGGAGTGAGATGTCAATAGATAACGTGTGTATCTCCGTGACAAATGAGACAAGTTTCTGTTGAGAGAAACCCGAATGGCTGGGAAGGGTTGTGCATTGCATCACTGGGTCCATGATGTCGTTTTCAATGTCAGCAATCAACTTGTGATTCTGACAGCATATGTATTGACCCGGTTTCTGCCTTAAGTTGTGTGGAGGGCTTCTTTCTTTAGACCCTTTATCCATACATTTCTTTTTCATTCTTCAACGCCTTCAATGCTTACCAGGACGTCATTACTAACACCTTGTTGTGATTGTTCCAGTGTTAGCTCAATCTTAGTCGGCATTATTCCCATATACATTCATCTCCAATCATACCTAAGGACTGCTATTTCTAACTTTGGATTATCCTTGGGTAGATCCTCCGGTTCTGGTTGGATCATAGGATTGATTCCTAACCTAACCACCTTATGACTTCAGAATCGTCGTGAAATTAAGATGTTGTTGGGTATAAGATCGAACCATAAAACCTTTTCTTACTGTTCAGCACATTGAGTCGAATAGATCATATTTTAATTACATTTTCTCCCCTTATTTTAAATAATAAACACTTAGTTTTTGAAATACCTTGTGATTAAAATATGTCTTGAAAAATCTGTGGGAGAAAATATGGTCAGCATGAATGGTTTGGAACATTTTGATAATGTTTTGAATACATAAGAATGGTCGTTGTTGATGTATCCAAGAACATTAAAACTTTGTTTTTCGAAAAACTCCCCCTCAAGAATAGGACCAATTGAAAAATTGTTGTCTTTTGAAAACACTGTGAGGGTTGGAGTGTTGAACACACAATTTTGAAAGATTATGAATTGTCATCGAGAAATTCTTGAAAAATTGTGTTCAACTTTTTGAAAAACCAAATGTTAGAGGACTTCTCTTCTAACGTTAAGGGTAAGCGCACTGAAACGTACACTATCCTTTTTCTTGAGCTAAAGATATTGAATGTCTTGTAAGAACAGCTCAAGACCGAGAAACGTTAATTTTCTCGTTGTGAGGATAAGTTATAGTATTATAAACCTTCCTTATTATATTGAATGTCCGTTTTATGTACTGACATTTGCACATAAGCCATGTAGAAAAATAGGAAAATACATATTTTGAACTAATTGAACACCTCTCCGCCAACTTCATTTTATTTTTTTTTATACACACCCGTGTCAATGTTAATCGACATTTCTAAGCACGTAAATGTTATCGATTCCAAGAGACATGTCGAGAAGATTCTTTTTGGAAATTTTCTATTTTTCAGATTTTGTATTTGTATATATATACCTGTTGTCCTCAGCATTGCTATGTGATGGTGGAATAGTAATTCCAACTCTTGTCATGATGTAGCTGTCTTGACTGCTAGAGGAACAACTTTTGGAACCAGCTTGAACTTCGACGTTCATTGTTGTGGTCGTGAATTCCGAGTTCTGAACGGTTATGATCAGAAGTCATTTGATGAAGAACGAGGCCTGAACTGATGTGAACAGACGTCATTTGAACATTGAGGAACGGGGCCTGAAGTGTTATTTTCAGCAGACACCATTTGACATTGATGACCGAGGCTTGAACTGCTGTGTTCAAACGTCATTTAAACATTGATGACCGAGGCTTGAACTGCTGTGTTCAAACGTCATTGCCATGAAGACCGAGGCTTGATCTGCTGCGATCAAACGTCTTTTAAACAGATTTCATCTTTTGTGAAACCATTCTGGCACTGGTTTCTTAGATATCAAAAATTTCAGCAACCACACTCTGAGATTATTCGCTGTCTTTTCATGTATATGCATCTGCATTATGGTCAATTCGTTGTTGTTTTTGACCATTAACTATGTACCTGACACTAAACCCAAAGTTTGTTTGCATGCCTGAATATGAGGGATATCTACTATTAAACCATGTGTGGGTTCACTGTCAACCTTGCTAGTGCTAAAGGTGAATATCTTTCCAGTAGGAACCCATCTAAGACCAATTGTCTTGAAAATTCTACCCGTGCAGTTTCCACTAATACAAGATCTAAAGGAGTCAATGTTCTCATGGAACAGTGGTAGTCCTTATTTTTGTTTGAGAACCTATTCTTGTGGGATCTGTCTTCTCCTGGTTTCTTAAATGCACTTGACTTTTCTACGGCATATATCTCTTTGCGTCTATGGGATTTTGCATCCTTATTCTGTGCAGAGGCACCGAGGAATTAAACCTTAGAGGTATTCTAAGACGCATTCATCATGATTTGCACTGAAAGGCACTTTTTTGCATGGCAGACATTGCAAGTCAATTGAACTTTAAGAAAGGCTTATGTCCTATGTTTCTCCTAAGTGAACAACATTGGTTAGAAACCCTACTAACTCAAATTGATGCTTGCCAATTCCTAGGTTTTGGTTTGCAACCATTAGCAGTGTTGGGTAATCTAGCAGGATCAATCATACTAGGTTTTCCATTCACATCTTTGTACCTTTCGAAGTTGTGCACTTTTCTTAGCTTTCTCTAGGTAGTAGTTATGAACCATGTCATTTGAGCCTACTTTTTCCCTTGGTGACTGATGTGACACATGCTTTGGGCAATTCCTAGAGGGGCCAGGTGCAATCACATTGGTGTTTCGAACTGCTTGTTTTCTAATCTGAGGCAAATTCTGTTGAGTGACTTGTTTAAACAAACCATCCGACACATTAGTTTTATTAACCGACTGTTTCGTTTGAAAACTTCTCATTTCAGGAGAATTTGAAAAAGGAGTCGGTTTTCCTAAAACTGATGGTTTTGGAATTCGTTGAGCATTTGGTTGTCGAACAACAGATGGTTTATTAAACTGAGTTTCCACAGACTTTCCCTTGCAGTTCTCGATGAGTTTCTTTAACTCACTTATGGCTATGTTCTTGTCTTTCATTATGAGCTTTCAAATCAGTTTTCATGATATTGTCACGTTCTTTTCACAATACATTTGAAGCATTTATCTATGTAAACTAGGTTGTTTTTTCAATCTGTTCTTTACAATGCTGTAAAGAAAGTTATCAAGAGAAATCGAGTGTTTTTCAAGTTTTAGCAAAACTCTTTAAAGCTATTATGAACTTCATTGTTAACAATTCAGTTTGTTTCGATAGCTTTGTGCAAGACATTCACTTCTTTGAACTTTATAAGAACATGCATTGTATCTTCAGTAATAGCATTTAAATGAGACATAGAATGCAAAAATTGAAACATGTAAACATCTTTAGACATACACACTCTTCGAGAAGTAGATCATAAATGTTTGAAAAATCAGCCTTTTCTTTCTGATTCAAGTTCGACAAGCTACTTTTTTTCAAGGGAATTAACGTACTCTCTAAATCGTCATCATTTCCTTTTTAGTTCATGAACAAAACAATGATGCCCAGATATAGTATTTTGTCCTGAAAGAGGCATTAACAAGATTTGATCAAAACTTCCATAGTCTTAGCAAGTTGGGTTAGGAAAAGCACTACAAAGTATATTAGACAAGATTAGTAGAACAAAATTGTTCAAGAAAGATTGAGTTGTTTGTCATTTCGTTATACAGTAGTCTACTTTTACTAATTGGATTTTAAACATGGTAGAAAGCCAACGTATTTAGCAATGTAATGGTTTGTCCTAACAAACGTTTTTCCTCCACATTGTCCTTCCTAACTTCTTTAGACGCGTTCCAACTATCACGATAGGCCTTTGATGGTGGTTGAAAGTTTCATAAAGACTGTATTTGATAAGTAGTAACTATATTTTCACTGTGTCTTTATTCAATTTTGATCTACTCTTTTTTTCAAGAGTCATTGTGTCTTCCATATTGGGGCAAAATCTGTTTGCAGGATCATAAGTATTATATGGGATCTCATACAAACGAGGGCTTATTCAGATTGATCATTCTTGAGGTACATTAGGAATAGAAAGTTTGATCAACCAAGATACGTTGCGCATTTAGGGTGCTAACAGTGAATGGTTTGAATTGACTGATTGCGTTTATAAAGAATTTCATTTAAAAACTTTATTTGTTTGTCATTTCAATCATACGTGTCAATGTCTTTTTCCTTCCTTAACCTTAAATCCGAATAACCTTACTTTGTCTCTTTGAGCTGACCTTCAAATAGTGACCTAGTTTAACAGACTCTTTTTGACTAGCTCATCGTGTTTCAGATTGACAACTAAAATTTCATTGGTTTAGTTTTTAAACCCTCTTGTATTCAATGCTTTTCGAGCTAAAGTCCTAGAGTTTCATTTAACTTTGTTTGAAGTATTGGGATAATCACTCGTAAGTCATTATGGACCGTGTAACTTCACAAGCTCAGTCTGTTTGGTCTGAAGTGTCAATCAGAGAACTATCCGACTGCTATTAGCCTCCCCCAAAGCCCTACTAGACTCATCTAGGTTAGTTTTGCACCACCTTCAGTTTCTTGAGTCCAATGATATGCTTTGCTTTCCTTTAATTGCTTTAAAATCGATTTGTTTCCTCATTATCAAGAGTTAAATTAGGGAATTAAATTAGCAAGCGCAAAGCACAGCTCAATCATCACAAGACATTCGCATTTTGGATCAACCTGATTATCATTAGTACTAGATTGATGAATCAGGAAGACATTGCTACATCCTTCCCTCCAAACATGGTGTCGTTAATGGATTCAGGTTGCATAGAATTCGTCCTCACACATTTGGCAACACATCATTTTCGATCATGGTTTTGTTACCGTTTTCATTAGGCTGACTAGAATAACTGAATTCGTTCAGGTGAGACCACACAAATCCTGAATCTTTGCCATGTAAACTGTATGAGCTCCCAAATTCTGTTTATCAATACTCCTCATCAGAGACAATCCCACTGCTTGTTTCATCCCTGAAACTTGTAATCGATGATTGAAGCCTCTTGAACCTTGCCTGTTGAATCTTCAACTGTCTTTCACACAAACTTTTTTCAATGTCATCTTAAGCTCTTGCTCATGACTTGTCTTTCTATTAGTACAATGCTCAATGGAGTTCATGTTCCTCTGGATGAAGTTTCCTTGAATGTTTGAGCTGTCATTAGTGTAATCTCTGAAGATATTCTATTACTATTCCGACTGATGAAAAAGAACTTGAATAAATATCGAGAGGACTTTAACAAGATTCAGTAGTTGTAATGGAACCTTTCCCAAACTGAACTTTGATCACACATAGAGTGATTTGGAATCCATCTCGTGAAGGTTGTTCTGCATTGAGAAGTGGTTCCAAGTTTTCAAGTGTGAGATAACTGAAACTTGAAGGTTCTGAAACTATCACCAAAGAGTCGTGCAAAAGCTTCTTGATACCATATACTCTGTCTGTCGAGAAGTTGAGTGGTTTTGATCTTAATGCATTTAATTTGTTCAAGGAGTTTTCTTTGAAAATCTTTGCTTGCATCTGCAGTTTCTGTATCTCTGGTTCCTCTAACACTGAACCCGAAGATGAAGTAACTTTTGTTCCCATTTTATCGTGAATTATGAAGTGTGAAAGATTTGTTGGATCTTTAGTGGATATGATGTGATTGAAGTTGTGGTTGTGTGCAATTCACGTTCACGGGATTTTACACGTCTATGATTAAAACCGATAAAATGTAATTAGGCGTAATATTACAAAATCAATAAAAAACCCGTGAGTGATTTGATTCGGATCATCGGCCAATGATTTAAATGTCTAAAAACGAATAAATTTTCCTGGCTAGGTAAACTGCAGTTTGTTTAATAGGCACTACTCAAACTGAAAACTGCCTTGAAATACAGAAAGGGCCGTGAGCTAGAACAAAACAAGTCCTAACACACAAGCAAATTCCAAAAAACTGAAAATGTCAAAAATCATAGTAAACGGTGTTTTTTTTGGGCTTTGAAAAATCCGAGAAACACAGCTAAAGGGGGGGGGGGGTTGGGTTACAAAACGTGATCCGTCTCGTTTTTCTCTTCGATTTGAGAGGTCACGGCCAGAAACGGACTTACACGGATCAAAAGTTATGTTGTTTTACTTGAAACCCTTTTCTTCTTTTCAAACACACACAAAAAATTCTTATAAACCGCTAGCCAATTAGTAACTCGCTGTTTGATAAAACTCGCCGATTAGCAACATCGCCTGGTTAGGCAACTCGCCGTTAGCAACTCGCCGTTAGCAACTCGCCGTTAGCAACTCGCCGTTTTTAGCAACTCGTCGTTTTTAGCAACTCGCCGTTTTTAGCAACTCGCCGTTTTTAGCAACTCGCCGTTTTTAGCAACTCGCCGTTTTTAGCAACTCGCCGTTTTTAGCAACTCGCCGTTTTTAGCAACTCGCCGTTTTTAGCAACTCGCTGTTTTTAGCAACTCGCCGTTTTTAGCAACTCGCCGTTTTTAGCAACTCGCTGTTTTGGTCAACAAACCGCCGTTGACTATTTCCTTAAATCGTGGATCTTGTCCCCTTTTCTGTCAAACCGCCACGAAGAATGCAAGTACGAATTTTGCAAGTTTTCACTAAATGAGCTTATTAACCACGAACAAAGGCTAGAACATACAATATTAAGTGTGTATATCAAGTTTAAACACACACAACCGTAACCTCGTATTTCTTTGAGAATCGTCATATGAAGCAACCCTCACACGACAGAACATAACCTTTTAAAGCTTATAATTCGAACTTGGAGCTTGTATAACCCACGAAATTGATACAACCTAGCCTCTTTGATGTGTAGAACAAGAGAAGATCAAGATTAACAAACAAATAAGCCCAAAATTTTTTTTGAGCCGTGGGGTTTTTTGTCACAATATAAGCCACGAATTTGAGCTTGTTTTACCACACGAATCAACCACGAATCCACACGTAGCTCTGAATACCAAATTGTAGGATCCCGAGGTCCTACATAGACATATAATCATACACAAATCGAACTAGAAATGGAAGAAAGAGAGAGTTTGTCTAGAAGAGAAAGTGGAGAGAGAATGAGAGAGAAAAGAGAAAAATAAAATGAAATATATGAAAATTGAAACAACTAGCTTGTTTCTAAATAAGAAAAAGCTGTATATAACCCCTTCACGCAAAAGTTATGCGGCGATAAGTGAACTAGGACCACTGGCTCGGGTATTGCTTGAGGGATAAAACCGAACATATACAATATTAGATTCACTATCGATAGGCCCGATCCGAGTAATATCCTATTACAACATTAAACTAAATTAAAGACCGAAGCTCCATCGTAGAGTGACCGAACTACCTTGTTCGACTCAATAAATTAGGCTACAATCTCCCCTGAAGAGAGTCTTGAACATCGGGAAAAAACGAACCTTCCTTTATTGACTTAATTAAACATTGAGGCTAACAATCTCCCCTGAAGTGAGTTTCATTGATGAAACTCCTTTATGAGATAGTGAGATTGCTTTGTCATTTAACTCGATGTTCTTGGACCTGTTGTCTTCGTTGTTTTGTTTCAAGCTGTTCCATCATGCTTGTGTTCTTGACTTTGAGCCTTTGTTCGATTGTCTTTATCGTCTTTTCATCTTGCGATCTGTGTCTTTGACCAACATGCTCATACTTTTGCATTATCTTGAAAGCTATTAAATCATGAAGTTAGCGAAGTCTTGTCTTTCAATCTTGAGCTTTCTAATAGTATGTCTTCAAATGATTGAGCATGTTGAATGGTGATTGAGGTTGCCGTTACACCGTTTGACCTGCAATGTTTCACGTTAGTGATAAACAAAAAATTGAATTTGAAAATCAATCGACGTGTCACTCGTTAAAGAGTTTTTGTAACACATCGAGAGTGTCATGTTTTTATCAAAATTCATCAACCGTCAAATCATTTACTGGACCAAATCGATATCCAGTTGTCACAAGTTTGATTCATATAGAATCTCGCAAGTCACCTACCAAGAGCTTGTTTGATGCTGGCTCAAGCAGGATTTCCATCTTCATTGTGAATACATTAGTATCATTAACTATATCGTATGTTCCTTGAAAATATCACATGCTATATGCGTGGACTCTTGATAACAACTTGTGAACTTGACGATGTCAACAAGTGTTTTGAACTAGAATGGTGTCCTAACGAGGATTTTTATTGATCTCCTTGGCTTCTAGACTCGATTAGTGCAATTTTGGTTTTAGTACTCGGAGGCTGGAGCAGATTGCCACCTATTCAATATCAACGATCTCGGAATGAGATGTCAATAGATAACGTGTGTATCTCCGTGACAAATGAGACAAGTTTTCTGTATAAAAGAAACCCTAAAGGCTGGGGAAGGTTGTGCAGTGCATCACTGGAGTCCATGATTCGTTTTCACATGGTCAGCAAATCAACTTGTGATTCTGACAGCATAAGTATCGACCATGAAACTCGGTTTTCTGCTTAGTTTGTGTAAGAGGGCTTCTTTCTTTAGACCCTTTTAACCATAATTTCCTTTTTCATTCTTCAACGCCTTCAATGCATACCAGGACGTCATTACTAACACCTTGTTGTGATTGTTCTAGTGTTAGCTCAATCTTAGTCGGCATTATTCCCATATACATTCATCTCCAATCATACCTAAGGACTTGCTATTTCTAACTTTGGATTATCCTTGGGTAGATCCTCCGGTCTGGTTGATCAAGGATTGAATCCTAACATAACCACCTTATACTTCAGAATCGTCCATGAAATTAAGATGTTGTTGGTATAAGATCGAACAATAAAAACCTTTTTCTTCAGCACTTATGAGTTGAATAGAACATCTATTTAATTACATTATCTCCCTTTTTTTGAAATAATAAACACTTAGTTTTTGAAATACCTTTGATTACAATATGTCTTGAAAAAAATCTTGTGGGAAAAATATGGGTCAGGCAAGAATGGTTGGAACATTTGATAATATATTTTGAATACATAAGAATGGTCCGATGAAATGATGTATCCAAGAACATTAAAACATGTTTTACGAAAAACTCCCCTCAAAATAGTACAATTGAAAAATTGGTTGTCATTTTGAAAACAATGTGAAGGGATGAAAGTGTTTTGAAACACACAAATTTGAAAGATTATGATTGTCATGGAGAAATTGAATAATAATTCGTGTTCAACGGTTTGAAAAACCAAATGTGAGAGGACTTCTCTTCTACGGTAAGGGTAAGGCGCACTAAAACTACACTATCCTTTTTCTTAGAGCTAAAGATATGAATGTCTTGTAAGAACAGCTCAAGACCGAGAAACGTATACAATATTAGATTTTTTATTATGAGAGAAATGAGATAGATAATGAACAACTTTACAACTAACTCTTTTCTAAATAGAAAAGAGTTTATATACCCCGTCGCGTTAAATGACGCGCGGGATATTTAACTAGGACCCGGGCTCGGGTTTTGCTTGGGATTAAACCCGAAACATATACAATATTAGATTAACTATCGAGCCCGATTCCCGATATTTATACTAAACATACATTAACTAATTAAAGACGAAGCTTCCATCGTATAGTGACCACGAGCTTCCTTGTTCGACCTCATAAATTGGAGCTAACAACAACTACAGTACTCACTAATAATAACTAACGGTACTAAGTCAGGAATGCATAATTCCCAACAAGTTATTTCAGTCTGCAACCCGCTTTTCAATCTGAGGAAAGCATGTCATCAAAAAGACACTTGTTCCTGACAACGGGTAATTAATTTTTCCCGGGCATGGATTACTTCATATCCATGCATTATGGGTTATGAATACTGATTGTTTACAATAAGTGTACGTGTCAGTGCATTTATTTGTCAAAATAAGAAAATCTTATTTTTATTGGTAAAAAGTTGTTTTTACAATGAATCAGTGTTTTCAGTAATCACAAAAAGATTTTCAAAGATAATTCGACCACTCACACAATGACAACAGCTCTTTAAAATAAAAACCGGTTCATTATTTTGAGGGGGGAGAAAGTGTCATAATAATCATTCTTTTAAAAAGGTCCTTTCAATAAGTCACTGATAAACAGATAAATTTTTTGATACTGACGGATAAAAATTAAAGGGGAGTTAATGTATATTAACTACAAGGGCTTTAGATGTCATTTGTTTCAAACTTTAGGGACTTATTTGCAATTTAAGACTTAGTGAATTCAGGCTTTAAACTACATACGACTAATATTGCCAACACCTCATAGTTTGTAAAAAGACTTAGGAATGTTTGGAAATTCTTTCATAGTTTTAAAAGCCTTGAAGTTGATTCTCACGGAATAGATTTAAGCTTATTAATTCTTCGAACATATTAAAACGATCTACACGTATTTGATGCGTACAAGGTTTGCTGAATTCCGAGGTACTCGAAACCCTCAAGGGGGAGGAGTAAAACACACAAAGGTACAAACAGGAACACGGATAAGAGAGCCATAGCCTTCAATAATTTTAAGCCATTCCGGACTGAAAAAATTTCATAACCGCAAAGAAAATCAGTGTCTTAACTTGTTACTTTCAGGTGCACTATTTCTTTCACATGGGGAAGAGATATCTTGTTATTTTTAGTATAGCATCATTTGAATACCACAGGGAAAGTATGTTTAAACAAGATTTTATTCTAGCGAGAGAAGAGATGATCTGATTCCAATTAATGTATCCTCACCGGGGGGGGGGGGGGGGGGTGGGGGGGGGGGGGGGTGGGGGGAGAGGCAAAAATCAACCACTAAGCTTATTATTAAAAAGGTAGAAATATTTGATAAAAGAGGTACACAACGGTATTAATGATACCTTTAGAAGTCAGTAACCTACAGGAAGTATGTTTACATCCTATGACATAGTGACTTAGGTAATTATCATTTTGTCAATTAGAGAGAATAATTGTGACATCCGGGACTTAGGCTACCTTGGTGTTTTCAAAATATAATCATCACTGTCTTGTAAGGAGAAATACGCATTATCAGGATTTTTTTTTTTGGGGGGGGGGGGTTGTCTTAATTGACTTTGTGTTACAGTTTTTGAATTAATTTTGTACTTTGAATATTGGGCTTTTTTACAATCAAAATACCTTAATGGCTTGCAAGAAATCTTTAAATCTACTCAAGAAAGGATTGCTGGTTCGGGGGGAAGGAGTCTTAAAAGCTTTGCTAGTGAACGGTTAAGAGATGTTGACTATAGACTCATACAGAGAACAAAATGATCTCATCATTTCGATACTCAGGTCAATATCATATATTGTATAATATATCTTGTACAATCTTATGTAGTGTATCTTTAGGTGTTAAGTGTCAATGTATAAATTTTTCATGAGTTTTTCGTTAAACTCAAAATCTTTCAAAATTATTATACCTGACACTAACACATACCCTCATAGTTTGAGGGGAAGCATTAATATGTTCCCTAATTGGCTTGTGAATAATCGGCATATTTTTTTCTCTCAAATTTTTAACATATTTAAATCAATTGATATCTAAAATATCAAAGGGATTAAAATTTTTGATAAGGGGAGAAAATATGATTAAAATATGAAAACTTATAAAAAAATATGATTTTATGGACTCATGTGTGTACTCCATCCTCCATGTGCTAAACATTTTCGTATATCGAGGCACATGTTAAGGGGGAGCGTTTCTGAAAAACCAAAACAATCGAGGTACAAAAAGCTTTGATATTTATATCACAAGTACCTTGATTGAGTTTTTCAAATGGTTTTATGGCAAGGAGAACTGTACCAAAAGACCGATCATGCATTTAATTTTATCGGAGTTATAAGGTTGGTAAGGTTAGGTACTAGTTCCCATGATCCAGCCAGAACCGGAGGGATCTACCCAGGGACAATCCAGTAGAAGTCTTAGGTATGATATAAAAGGAGTAAAAGTGAGAATAAGGGAATAGTGACGACTGAGATGGAGCTAGTACTGGAAAAACCCAACAAAGTACTAGTCCTTGAAGTCTCGGTATGCACTGAAGGGGGTGATGAATGGGAAATAAAAGAATTGTAAGGATAAAGTGGTGAAAAGAAAAAGCCCTCCATACACTTAGGTAGATACTGGGTCAATACATCTACTGTCAGAATCACAATGATGGATTTGCTGACATTGAAAAAAAGTCATCATGGACCATTGATGCAAAATGGCTCAACCCTTCCATACGCCACTCAAAATCTCTCAAAAGATTTCGGTTTCATTTCTCACGAGAGTAAACACGTTATCTATTGATTTTATCATTCAAGTTAGTTGATATTGAAAGGGCGGGGGCTGGCAGGTCCGCTCCTGCCTCTGATCACTAAAACTAAAACGCACAATTAAGTCTAGAGACAAGAGATCATCAATTAATCTCATTAGGACACTATACCATTTTACTTGTTCTTCACACAATGTGAAAACAAGGATTATCATAAGAGTCCTACGCATTATCCTTATGGCATTGCCAGAAACATCTGAGTGATAACCTTAAGTATCACGGTAAAGATGGAATTCCTGCTTGAGCCAACATCAACAAGCTCTCGGTAGGTGACTAGTGAGGATCCCTATAGGGATCAAAACTTGTGTCAACTGGAAGAAAGAAACGATGGTGCGATTATACAAGTAATCAAACTTGGTTCTAGTAATTACGATTGACGTTAATGAATTTGACAAAAAGCATAAAATTCGAGTGTTACAAAAAAACTATTTTACTAAGTAACCATTGATGGTTTTTCAACTCAATTTTTCTCTTTATGCTATCTGTTGTATTGCAGGTTCATTAAGATGGAGAGGTGTAATCCTCTTTCTGGCAAAGGTTCAAAAATGAATGCTAAAAGTTAAAACTGTTCAGAATTTCTCACAGGGATAGATAATGATATCTACTCCTAATTGATGCTTGTCCAAATGCATGTGAAATGTGGAAACCTATTGAAAGGTTGAAACAGGGTGAATCAATCAATGTTCAAGATCTTAAAACCAATTTATATTGGGAGTTTTGGTAAATCACTACAAGAAGATGGTGAATCACTTGATCGTATTACTCAAGGTTTCTACAGATTGATGAATGTGTTGTCAGTAATGCAGTGATGATGTTACAAATCATCAAGTGAATGTTCAGTTCTTACTTCAATTACAACCAGAATGGCAAGGTTTGTGACCCTTGTTAGCAGAGTCCAAGAGCTGAAGAGTGTTCTTCCTATCACAACTTATGACATCCTGAAGCAACACAGAATCATGAAGGTTTCAGCGAGATAAGAGCTGAACAGACTTACATGTAGCTAATCCACTTGCACTTATTGCTCACCACAACCAATTTACCATCCTCAAAACCAGCCCTAATCACTTCACTCATCAATTCCTAAACTTGATTACTAACAAGCTGCTAACCTAAACAGAGGTAAAATCAATTGTCAATTCATCCTTCACCAACTTATGATATCAGACCTGAAAATGGTTGCTGGAAGATGATGTTGTCAAAAGGATAAAGAAGATTGATAAAACTCGTGGCTTTAATTTCTCAACATACAAGAAATAAACAAACCTTACTAACACAACCTCGAACTTCATCAAAAACACCAGTAGAGAAAATCAGATAATTTCTCCAAGATAACAGAGGTACTGGGTATAATAATCAGAAGACAGATTATGTTACTGGGGCTAGGAAGAATGTAGGTACACAAGTAGTGCAGCAGTTTGGGATTCAGTGTTATAATTGCAAGGAATATGGGCATGTAGCAAGGGAATGTCATAAACTAAAACAGGCAAAGGATGCAGCTTATCAAAAGGAGAAGATGTTATTGTGTAAGCAAGAGGAAGCTGGATTTCAGTTGAATGCAGAGCAAGCTGGTTGGAGGGATGACACTGGCGAGTACTGGCGATCAGGAATTAGAAGCACATTATATGTACATGGCACAGATTCAAGAAGTTACTCTAGATGCTGCTGACAATTCTCGGAACCCTTTTGTTATGAGCCGTTGCAAAAGGTACAAATGATGATGATTATTTAATGGTGTTTGCCAATGAAATGAACATCCTAAGCATCCTGATTTTTTCTATGGAACATCTCTAGGGAACAAGTGATATAACATCACTATTGATTCATTGGATATGTGTACTAACGGAGAAATGGTTGACCAAGATGATGATGATCTTGCTAAAGAACGTGATTTGCTTGCTTTCTTTAAATGAAAAAAACTAAAATGTGGATTTGATGATACACAAAAAAACCGTAATAAATTTTTGGAATAATCAAACCAATACTTTAGTTATTAAATTGATAAGGTGAAATTGAGGTTTTAAAAACCAAAATAAAAGTTTTGTATCATCAAATACATTCAAAGGATGCAAACAAAGAACTGTCAAAGACTAATCAGTTGATGTTCAAAGACCTTAAGAAGTTCCAAGCTGAACTTGATAGGTATCATGATGTGAATTATATGTCAAAGGTGGAACTTGATTGTGCAAAAGCAAAAAACGGAATTAATGTCATACAAAATAGAATCTCAAAAGTCAATTAATAACTATTCTTATCAAATAAATAATTTGAATCAACAGATTTTTGAAATGAAAAGGAGCTTTTTGCACATTCAAGAAAACCATCTCCATAATGTCACAAGAAAAAGAGGCTCAAGGGAAGGTTTACAAAACTCGTGAAGAAAAAGAACTTGAAAAAGTCATTGCTTTGGAAAATAAAATCAAATTTTTAGATGATATTGTTTACAAAACCGGTGAATCAGTTCAAACAATGAATTTGCTTAATCGTAATTGTAAAATAAGTTTTGTAAAACCTGAGTTCCTCAAGAAAGCTTAAAGAGTGAATCCTCGTATGTATGATATAGGTTGCTATAATGATAATCTTGCTTTAATGTTAGCTCGTGAATCTGACAAAACGATTCGTCTTGCCCACAAAAGTTGATCAAAATTAAGTGATTTAATCAAACCGTTTGATTATAAAAACTTAAAAGTAGTGTTGACACGATTTTTGATGGAGTGGAACATTGCAAAAACAATCGCCAAAAAGATATATTTTGGTCACATAGATCCTTCATTCAAAATTACACTCGAAGGAAATTTTTGTCTCCAATTCGAAATAATCAAGGGCTGATTTAGAAGATGTTCACTTGTGTTGAAAGAGAATGGTTGCTGATTTGACGTACTTTAATTCTCTTAAATATAAAGTAGACTCTCTCAAATCTAACTGGTAACTCAAAAACATGTTTTTTAATGAAAATCGACCGTCGTTCAGGGATTATTATTTGTAATCACATGAATGCTATACTTGGTGTATATACAACCCTTGATGAATTCACTGACTTACAATGTGATTATGTGGACAAGTTGTACAGATGTGAACTGTCTTAAATAAAGAGCTTCAAAAGTAATAAAACTCTAAAGAGTTTTGACGCACATCAAACAAACATGCTATCGTCTTGAACTTGCTTACAACAATATCAGAACAGATAAAAAAAATGACAAAGCTTTCAAAGAAAATCAGTCAAACGTATTTCTAAAAGAACATGAACAATATTTTGAAATTCAAGACTTGAAAGCTCAATTACAAGACAAAGGAAATGCAATAAGTGAGTTGAAGAAACTCATTGAAAAAATGAAAGGAAACTCTGTGGAAACTAAGTTTGAAAAATCATCGATTATTCGACAACTTTTAAAAGTTAAAGACAATCAGTTTTAGGTAAATCGGCTACTATTTCAGATTCTCTTGCAAAGAAAGATTTTTCACAGTCAAAGTCAGTTACCACAAATAATGTGTCCAGTGATTTTTCAAAACCAGTTACTTCACAGATTTTTCCTCAGATTATGAAGTCAATTTTAAAGAACACATATGTGATTGCTCTAGGAATGTATAAAGTTCACACAAAGCCTAATCAAACTAGAACACCACAGTTGCCTCAAGACATTAGAAAAACTAACAAACACATGTCTTTCTCTATAGGAGTAATTTCTACTACTAGTATTAGCAGATCACAGCTTAAGAGCAATCGATTGGAAGATAGAGTCTTGCATAACAATAGTGAAGGGAAGAAACAACAAGTAGAAGACCACCGTAAGAATTTTAAGTTTCTAATATTAAAACGTCTATAACTGCATGTAATGACAGTTTGAATGCTAAGACCTCGAATGTAAACTTTGTTTGTGTTACTTATGGAAAATGTATGTTAAATGACAATCATGATATGTGTGTTCTTCATTATATTAATGGCGTGAATTCTAGGACTAAAATGCCTATGGTTGAACCTATTAGTACTAGAGAACCAAAGCGAACTGTGAACCAATCTATTGCAACATCCCTTAAGAGAACAGTTGCTTCAGAATTCACTAATCAAAAACTTAGAAGTCAAATTAGGAAGCAATATGAGCATATTAGTAAGACATGTAAATGGTGGTACTCTAAGATCACACCACCGGGATATAAATAGAAACCTAAGACTAGTACAGTAAATGTTAAACCAAATGTTGATCATCTTCAAAAAATTGATAATAAGAGCTAGAGCTTCATCTTTTGATCGCAAACATTTTGCCCATGTAAATCGAGAGTAGTCGTCGACAATCCATTGTCCTTCTAAAATATCCTTTGCAGCTCGAAATATAATTCTATACATCATGACTATGGTGTCATAGCACATGATGGGAAATCTCAAGCTTCTAGTAATCTTGTGGGAGAAATTTCTGGGTACGGTAAAGTTTGGAAATGATCAAATTGCACCGATTCTTGGTTATGGAGATCTGGTTTAAGGAACTATCATTATCAAGAGAGTTTATTACGTCGAAGGGCTAAATCACAATTTATTCTCCGTTGTCATTCTGTGATAGCAGATTTGGAAGTTGCTTTTTCGGAGTCCTACAATGTTACATCCGTATTGCGAGGGAAATGATCTACTCACAGGTTCTCGTGGCACAGATCTGTATTCCATCACTCTTCAAGATACATCCACTCCCAATCCGAATTTACTTAATGATTAAAGCTACATCTCACAAGCTTGGTTTATGGTATCGTCCGTCTTCGTCACTTGAACTAACTTCGATTCTATCAATTGCTGTCAGAAGAAGATATGGATTGGTCTTCCAAAGTTAAAATTCGTCAAAGATCATCTTTGTTCTTCTTATGAGTTAGGGAAAGCCAAACGAAAGTATTTTCACACAAAGACTACCCCGAGCTCCAAAAGACGGTTACAACTTCTACACATGGACTTATGTGGTCCCATGCAGGTAGAAAGTATTAATGGAAAGAAATATGTTCTCGTAATTGTTAATGACTAATCCAGATATACTTCGACTCACTTCTTGATATCCAAAGACGAAACACCCGAAGTTCTCATTGATTTCCTCAGACTTGTTCAAAGAGGACTTCATGCTCAGGTTAGAACAGTTCGAACTGACAAAGGCACGAAATTTTTAAATAAAAATCTTCATGCATACTTTTCTCAAGAAGGGATTAAACACCAAAATTCAACTGCTCGAACACCTGAACAAAATGACGTTGTCGAAAGACGGAACCATACTCTTGTTGAGGCTGCTCGAACAATGCTAAGCGCCGCTAAAGTTCATTTGTTCTTCTAGGCTGAAGCAATTGCCATAGCTTGTTTTTCTCAAAACCGTTCACTCGTAATTACTCGACATGAGAAAACACCTTACCACATCATCAATGGTCGGAAACCGTCTGTTAAGTTCTTTCACATTTTTGGCTCTCTTTGCTACATCGTCAGAGATGGTGAAAATCTTGACAAAATGAAGGAAAAAGGTGATGCATGTATTTTTGTAGGGTATTCTACTCAGTCAAGAGCATACCGAGTATATAACAAGAGATCAAGAGTGATAGTCAAAACCATTCATGTTAACTTTGATGAATTGCCTTAAATGACATCAGATCACGTCAATTCTGACCTTGTTCCACAATGTCCGATGACGGCACTTGAACATGACAGTTTAAGTCCCAGTCCCCAAAGTTAAGAAAATGTTCCTCAACCAGCTGAGACAGTAACAACATCAAATGAGCTGGATTTGCTATTTAGTCCGATGTTCGATGAATTGCTCAATGGGACTACTCAATTTGTGTCGATGTCTTCCGCTGTAAATACTGCTGATGCTCCTGATAAACGTCCACAACAAAACACAACTCAATCTACTACAACAACCGTTGCTGCAGATATACCTCCATTGAACATTCAAACAACACCTGAAACTACAAATCAAGCACCAACTCAAGCACCAACTGTCACTTCCATTGAGAACATTAATCAAGCAGAAACTCAAGGAGAAAATGCACAAGTTGACGAAGACGAATTTATCAACATCTTTAGTACACTAGTACAAGAACGAGGGGAGACATCTTCTTGATATGTTGACTCGTCAAACATGCATACATTCTATCAACGACATCCTTCAGAACATCGTTGTACAAAAGATCATCCGTTAGAACAAGTCATTGGAAATCCTTCTTAATCAATTAGAACAGGACGTTGGCTAGAAACAGATGGCGAGATGTATATGTTCGCACTCATCGTGAGTCGAATTGAACCAAAGAACATCAAAGAAGCCATAGCTGATTCTGCATGGATTGAAGCGATGCAGGAAGAACTTCATCAGTTTGAACGATTAGATGTATGGGAATTATTCGACAGACCACTCTACAAAAATGTCATTAACATGAAGTGGCTTTGGAAAAACAAACGTGATGAGGAGAATACTGTAATTCGCAACAAAGCTCGTCTTGTAGCTAAGGGATATAGCCAACATGAAGGAATCGACTTCAAAGAGTCATTTGCTCCAGTTGCTAAGTTGGAAGCAGTCAGGCTATTCGTTGTGTATGTTGCACACAAGTCATTTCCTATCTATCAGATGGACGTAAAGACAGCTTTTCTTAATGGTCCTCTGAAGAAAGAAGTGTACGTAAACCAACCAGATAGATTCGTAGACCCACATCATCCTGACAAAGTCTACCGTCTCAAAAAGGCTTTATATGGACTCAAACAAGCTCCAAGGGCATGGTACGATGAACTCTCTAACTTTCATGGTAATCCAAAGATTCTCAAAAGGTTACTATTGATCCAACTATGTCATTACTAAAAAGGAGAAGACATATTGCATGTGCAAATTAACGTGCTGACATTATTTTTATGTTCTACGAACCCAAAACTTTTTTCAAAAGGTTTGAAAAAATTAATGCATAACAAGTTTCAAAATGTCTATGATAGTGGGGAGTCAAAATCTTGTTTAGGGTTTTTTAAGAAAAAAGAAAATCAAAAAAAAAAAATTATTTAAATATAAAAATTTTATTAATTCCAATCCAACAATCCCCACTTGGTATCATATATTCACCTAAGCTAAGTATGACAAGAGGATACTTATAAAGCATGGTATACACCTCATGTATAGCGTTGCGTACTCCAATGCACTAAACACTTAGCGACTTAAGTGGAACTCTCCTGTTATGACCAAGAGACAAAATATCATAGCATTGTCGGAGGCACACGTGTCCTTAACACAAGTAAGACTATATATTGTCCATGCAAACATGTTATTGTGTTTGTTATCAAGCGAGACCAACTGAAAAGCACCTCAGGGAGGTTAAACGGATCTTTTGGTACCTTACGATACAGTAACGATGACTCTAGTATCCTATAGGACAACCAGACTTAATCTAACTGCTTTTTTCACATACAGATAATGCAGGTTGTCTTATACACATAAAAGCACATCTGAAGTAAACCATTTCTTCTAGGTGTGATAAGCAGTTTAGTTGGTCGTCCAAGAAACTAGGACCTGCACTTCAATGTCATCAAGCCGAAGCCGAGTATGTGTCATTTATCTTATCTGCTTGTTGCCTGTAAGTTTTGTTTATTTTTGTTTTTTTTTTTTTTATTTTTTTTTTTATTTATTTTCTATGGTTGAGAACTCGCTCACAATTAAGAGGCTTTGTCACCTTTGATAAAATACTATGTAATTTGACTCAAAGGCAGCCATAAGCTAATCGTGCAATCCAGTCCAGCATTCCCGTACCAAGCACATCAATGTCAGATATCACTCATAAAGGAAAAGGTTGAAAAGGGCATTGGTGAATTATTCTTTATCAGAACTGAATACTAGTTAGCTGACATGTTTACTAAAGCCTTACCCAAAGATAGGTTTAAGTATCTCGTCAGACGACTCGGTATGAGATGTTTGACTCAAGAAGAACTGGAGGTTCTGGAAAACGAATCTGCTTGATCCATCAAACATCGAATTTGTAAATATTTTTGAAATTTTTCTCTCTTTATTTTGATTTATAATATTTTTGAAAAAGACAAAACAAAAATATAAAAACCAACAAAAAGAAAATACAATAATAAAAATCTTAGAAAAACAAAATATTAAAATCCAAAATTTCAAAAATAACAATAAGAATCTTCATGACCATATGTCTCTTGGAATCGATAACATTTACGTACCTAGAAATGTCGATTAACATTGACACGGGTGTGTGAATGAAGTTCGAGCAAGAGTTCAAACGTTTCAAAACATGTCATTTCTAAATTTTTCTTTATGACTTATGTACATTTTAGTACATAACTCGGACCCGAATGTAATAGGGAAGTGTACGCTTCAGTGCACTTACTCTACAAATAGAAGAGAAGTACTTCTATCATGGTTTTTTTAAAACCGTTGAACACAAATTTTCAAAAAGAACTTTCAATGTCAAATTGTTAAAAATATAATTTGTTGTATCTTTCCATAAAAAGTTGTTATAGTTAAAATTTGTGTTCAATACAACAGCTCTCTTCCACGAATACATTTAAAAAAAATTAAGGTTCTATTTTTTCTTAGAAAATGTCATTTTATAGATCAAGTTTGAGAGGGGGCCTTTTATAAACCAAAAGCATTTTAATGTTTTGGGTACATCTCATAAATGTCAATTTTATGTATCCAAAAACATTTTGTGAAATTAAAATATGGAAATTATAATGTCAATAAATAATATACATTGTTCACTAAGGCATCTCACCCCGTCTTCAACATATTTGTGGTGTCATATTATTTTTTCCTTGTAACGTCAAGTTTTAAGAATTAGTGGTATCCCACATACTATGTTGAAGGGGAGCTATCAGAAAAATGAATTCATGCAATATCATGGTATAATTTTTCTCCCTATGAAATTTTTCATGTCATAAAGTTTAATTAATTTTCAAATACTATGAGATTTATTATTTTAAATAAGGGGAGAAAATATGATTAAAATATGATATAGAAGAATGTGATTTTTAAGACTCTAAGTGAAACTCTTTTCTTCATGTGCAAAACTATTTCCAATCTCAAAGCACATGTGTAGGGGGTATTTCAAAATGTCTGTATCAATGGTTTTATGGTTCGATCTCTATACCCAACAACCAATTAATCTCTTAACGTCGATGAAGTCATAAGGTGGTTAAGGTTGGGTATAAGTCATATGATCTAACCAGAACCGGAGGGATCTACCCATGGACATTCCATAGTTAGATTAGAAGTCCTTAGGTATGATTGGAGAAGAATAAGTATAAAGGAATAATGTCGACTAAGATTGAGCTAACACTGGAACAATCACAACAAGGTGTTATTGATGACGTCTTGGTAAGCATTGAAGGGGTTGGAGAATTAAAAAGAAATGTATGGATAAAGGGTAAAAATAAAGAAGCCATCCACACAACTTAGGCAGAAATCAGGTCAATACATAATCTATCAAAATCACAAATAAGAGATTGTTGGAAATTGAAGAAAGACTTCATGGACCCCGTGATACAACGCACCAACCCTTCCTTCCGCCATTCTAGTTTCTCTCAAAAGAAACTTGTCTCATTTTTCACAAAGATACACGCGTTATTTATTGACATCTCACTCTGAGATTGTTAAAATTGAATAGGTAAATCGAGTCTAGAGCCAAAAGAGATCAAATTATAAATCTCATTAGGACACATCCATTAAAACACTTGGTGTGTTTTTCACCTTTAAACAAACATGTGGTAACAAAGGAGTCCTACGTATTTATTCTGGGATCGTGCAGAAAATTCAGATGATACTCTTTAGTATTCACAGTGACGAATGGAAATCCTTCCAGAGTCAATGGCATGTGCTTAATTACACATACCTTTTGCCTATAAAAACATGCCTAAAATGACCAAAATATACCAAAAATACATTGTATTTGTGTGTTTTGTGATTTATGATTGTGCAGGTAACGGATATTCACTAAAGGACAAAATCAAGCCAAAACGGACAAAACCAAGCACAGGAATGGAAAGGTCGCGAAAAGTCAAAGTCAAAGGTCGCGAAAAGTCAAAGTCAAAGTCAGCAAAAGTCAAAATCAAAGACACACCGAAAAGTCAAAGTCAACGAGGCCGAAAATAAAGAAATCTTAAATGGACCAACCCGCACCTATTTTATGGGTCGGGTCAGCCCAATAAGCTTATTTAGTTATCAATAAGCCCAATACCCCTTTTAAATATTAACCGGCCCAAACAAGCCCAAAATCATTTAACCTAAGCCCAATCCTATTTAACAGCTGTTAACCCAAAAACCCTTTACCCCTTTTCATAGTTAGTCCTTAAGGACTAACATTACTAGTCCTTAGGGACTAACACAATCAGCCCCTGCGTGTTGTTTTCTTCAATAATTTTGGTTTTTCTTAATTTTTCTTTTAACTTATCATAATATATTTTTCTTGTGTTAGGATCTTTTATTTTATCTACTAGATCAATTAATGATGTTATCTCATCATTATCTTTGTCTATAGTGTTTATTTCGTATTGTTCGTCTTCATTTATAGTATTTATTTCACATGTACAATTCCTAATGCAATCACATATTTCAGATTCATCTTCACTTGTAGATTCATTTTCTAATATTTTTAAATCTTCTTCTTCGTAATCTGATATGTCACTTTCATCGTTTATCATTATTTTCATAATTTGGTTTCTAAGTTTTTCAGAAACATTTAATTCATTAATTCTTTTCTTAGTATAGCAATTTCTTGATGTATGACCTTGTTTTTCACATTTATAACATATTGTAGTATCTTTATAATTATTTTCTTTATTAAATGGAATCTTTTTATGTTTTTTATAATTTCCTTTTCTTTTATCGTATGTTTTATTATTTTCATATGCTCTATATTTTCTACTTGGTTTTCTATATCTTTTGTACTTGTTTTCTTTTGTTATTCTCTTAAAATTAGATTGAGGTAATTTCAATGGTTCATAACCATATTGTTCACAAAAATTTCCTAATTCTTTTTTACTACTTATTCCTTCTTTCTTAATCTGATGTTTAAGTTTTAACTCAGAACATATATTTAATCCTTCTTGATTAATATAACTAATGATTTCTCCATATGTTAATTCTTTGTATGGAATCATATTATTGAAATTAGTATTTAATTTATTTCTTATTCGTTCAGCAAATAACTTAGGTAATCCTGCAATAAACCTTTCTTTCCAGTAAGCTTCTTTACAGTCAGGTCTAGTTGTGATTTTAGTTATAAAAACATCTTTATACCGTCGAAAATCTGATAATTTCCTACATGTTAGATTTAATAGAATTGCAGAATTTCTTTCTTGATAAGCATGTGGATTTCCAACAAAGTTCTTTAATAAAGCATAAATTAAAGTATTAACCATATCATCTTCTTGTGTTTGGACTTGTACATTATTTTCTACCTTTACTATAGTTTTCTTAGCTGAACAGATTACTATTTTGTCCATTTCTGTTACATAATTATCCCACCAACCTTTTAAACTTCATGTAAATCCTGATGTAAGAACTTTAACTATTTTTTTTTCACTACTATTACGTGTTTTATAAGCATTTGATGCCATAGTCATTTCTTGTAATAAATTTAATATTTGATATTCTGTTTGACCATCTATATTCCATTCATATATTGTTTGTACTCATCATATCTGGCTTGTGTTAACCCTTGGCGTTCTTCGTATTGTACATCTGGTGGTGTGGGTCTAGGATAATAATTTCTTGTTTCTGGTCTTGAAGTGTAGTGATTGCTTGATTTATAATTTATTTTATTTACTTCATCTATCTTAAATTGATTTTCTATGTCTAAAATGTCTTCTTCTGAACTGCTATCTTCTTCATTTATATTTGATATTTGTAATTGAGATAATTTTTTCTCAATTTCTTGTAGTATAATATCTTGATTTCCTAAGTTTATAGTCGTATCTATATTATATGGTATAAATATAGGATTTTCTTCTAATTACTTGAGTTAGGTTTGTGAATACTTGAGCTTCAAAATGACAATTTTCATAATATTTAATTGTTCCCTAATATTATAACATTTCATTAGTATAATTGTTTTGATAGATTATCGTAGATAAACATTTCTCTCCAAATTGTCTTTAGATAGATTTATTCCTATAAATTCTTATTTCTTAATAATCATTTTTAGTGGATGTAGACGTTTATATTGTTGTTCTAAATCCATATATGTTCTATTTATATTTGTGGTTTCTTGTATTTTTTCACTAAAAGGAAAATCAATATTGTTTTTAATACAATATAATTGAAACCATGAAAAAAATAATATATTTTCTTTTTTATCAAAAATATACATAGTCCATTCAATTTCATGAATTAATCTTTCTTGTTCATCAAAAGTTAAAAGGAAAAAAAAAAAAAGTAAAACCCAAAAATTTATTAGATTATGATAATTATAATAATATATATTTCATTTTTAAATATTCTATATTTTAATTTGGATGTAGATGTTTCCATTTAATGAATTAAGTTTAAGATTTTAAGCTTTTGTTTTAATGAAATATGTGTTTGGATAAAATCTATATTTCTTCTGTAATGATGCTTTATAAGATATAACATTATTTCCTGTGAATAATTCTTGTTTAATAATATCTAAATTTTCTTTATCTCTTAATATAGTTTCTCTATACCAATTTATTTCTCTTTTAAGATTTTGTGAATAATAACTCATTTTAGTTGTTCATAATTGTCTATTTCTGATGGTTTATAATTATAAGTACTACAATCATCACTCTTATCATCGTTTTCATATAAAGGTTTAGGTATAGAATTATTAAAATCAACGCCTCTCATTGTCATAGATTGAGATCTTTTTAAATATATCTTATCTTCTTCATTTATAAAGTTTGAAGTTACGTATGTTGAATGTCTAGATGATTCACCTATCCTGTTTCCAAAAGTTATTTCTATATTTCCATTTGTATGTTCTAAAATATTAGTTACATCTTTATTTAATTTTAAAGGTTTTGGTTTAACCATTTCTTCTAGATTCCATGTTTGATTTCTTGTGTTTCTTCCCTTTTAACTTTAGGTTACATAATCTGCTAAGTTTTCTAAATTAGCTTCAAAAATAACAGTTTCATTTTTAGGAACATCTATTCTAGCACGAGGTTTTACAGTGGTAGTCATTGTTTTATAATATACTCTATATATAACTGCTAAAGGATCTGATCCTTCTTTTATTTCTATATTTTTTGTTTTTACATCTAAGGTTAATACATCTAGTATATTTTGATCTTTTAGGGCTATTGTAAAGTTTGGATAACAATTAAAGTATATGGGACCATTACAAATATTAGATTCAGCTAAAGCTAGCAGAGAGATGGGGGAGAAGGTAATCTTGGTCTTGGTAAAACAATCTTTTTATCTGAATTATTCATCCTTGTAAAAATTCTCTAGATAAGAAATCTGGTAAATGATTATTTTCTCCTTTATGTTCAATTGTAAAATCAAAGTTACTTAATAAAGCTTGCCATCTGGCGAAAATCTGTTTTGAAATTAAATTTTTTACATCCTTTTCTATAATAGATTTTGCAGATAAATAATCGATTCTTAGTAAAAATTGTTTCATATAAAGATTATCTTTAAATTTTTTAATATTTAAAACAATACTAAAAATTTCTTTTTTAATAGTAGAATACTTCTTTTGTGTATCATTCCAAGATCCTGAATAAAATCTAACTAGTGTTTCTTTTTTACTGTCTTTTATTCATTGTTTTAATATTCCAATATAGCCTATATCACTAGCATCTGTTTCAACTATGAGATAAGCATCTGGGTGTGGTATGTTTAAACATGGTATCTCTTTTATCTTATTTTTATATTTCTAACAATTTGAGTATGGTTTTCAGTCCTTGTTTAGGATTCTTTTTACGTCTATCATACAATGGTTTACAAAGACTTCTTAAATCCTTAAAGAAGTTGCGTATATAATTAAGACATCCTAAAAATCTTTGTAATTGTTTTTTATCTTTAATTTCATCAGAATATTTATTTGAAAATTCTAGACTTCTACTTATAGGTTTGATGGTTCCTTGAACTATATCATGTCCTAAAAATCTTATTTCTATGTTTAAAATGCTGATCTATATTTTTAGAGAATATTAGTATGTCGTCAATGTATATAATAGCAAAATTACTTATAGGATTAATTATATCATTCATAATATTTTGGAATTCTGAAGGGGCATTCTTTAATCCAAAAGGCATTACATTCCATTCATAATGTCCAAAAGGTACATTAAATCCTGTTTTATATTTATCTTTATCATCTATTTGGATTTGCCAGACCATCGCAACCCCCCCCCCCCCCCCCCCCCCCCCCCTTCCTCCCAATCATTGGAACTCTTTGACCCACCCCCCCCCCAGCCACCCAAATCTTCCCAACATCCCCACATCTATCCCCCTTCATTTTGAGATATATAATTTTTTTTTAATAAGTCTTTTTTATTATGTATAGGGTATCTAATCCATTCTAACACTTTGTTTAATGGTTTATAGTTTATGACTAATCTAGGTGCTCCTCTTTCAACCTCAGCTTGATTCATAACATAGAAGGCCGAGCATGACCATGGAGACTTTGAAGATCTTATTATTTTTCTTTCTAATAATTCTTGTATTTCTTTTTTACAATGAGCTTCAAGTTCTTGAGACATATGTATAGATTTTGATTTTGTAGGAATATCCTTTTCATTAAAATCTTTAGTATAAGGTAATTCAATAATATGTTGTTTTCTTTTCCAAAAAGCGTTAGGTGTAGTAGCACAAACATTATTTTTGAAATTTTCTTCTAAATGCTTAACTTTGTTTTGTATATGATTGTCTTGTAGTTGATTGGTGATTCTTATATTATTTATTTCATTTACTAAATGCTTTATATGCTTCTTTTTATTTTCTAACATATTTACTTCTCTAACTTTTACTGGGGTTATAAATTCAAATGTTATTTCTTTATTTAATATATTAGTAGAAAGACCTATTTCACTTACTTTGAAAGGATACAATTTAGTTATAAAAGGTGATCCTAATATAATCTGAGAACTTAAATTCTTTACTAATATAAGGTGTGTTTTAAAACAATAATTGTTTTTACAAATATGAACATTTGATAATTTATAACTTATATCTAATTTAGAGCCATTTGGTCCAGCTAATCTTTGTGATGATTTTTCATAATATTTAGTAGGAACTAACCCTTCTTGTATACAATTTAAATCTGCTCCCGAGTCTAGTAAAGCTACTAATGATAACTTAAATTCTCCATTTATTGTTATATTTATTTTAGTATGCCACTTTTGTGAACTTATGTTTTGTATACTATTGATCAAAGATGAGTTGGTAGGTTCTTCGTCTTCTTGTATTTTTTCTTTGTTTTTGATCGTTTTTTCTTTGTTGTCTTCTAATGTTTTTATTCTTTGTTTCAATATTGTTATTTCTAATTTTATATTTTTTAATTCTTCTTGTAAATCATTAATAGTGATTGGTTTTGTATTTTTGTTAAATCTTTTGCATATTTCATTAAAATTGTAAATTTGCGTGTTGTTTTCTTCAATAATTTTAGTTTTTCCTAATTTTTCTTTTAACTTATCATAATATATTTTTCTTGTGTTAGGATCTTTTATTTTATCTACTAGATCAATTAATAATGTTATCTCATCATTATCTTTGTCTATAGTGTTTATTTCGTATTGTTCGTCTTCATTTATAGTATTTATTTCACATGTACAATTCCCAATGCAATCACATATTTCAGATTCATCTTCACTTATAGATTCATTTTCTTTAAATCTTCTTCTTCGTAATCTGATATGTCACTTTCATCGTTTATCATTATTTTCATAATTTGGTTTATAAGTTTTTCAGAAACATTTAATTTATTAATTCTTTTCTTAGTATAGCAATTTCTTGATGTATGACCTTGTTTTCCACATTTATAACATATTATAGTATCTTTATAATTATTTTCTTTATTAAATGGAATCTTTTTATGTTTTTTATAATTTCCTTTTCTTTTATCGTATGTTTTATTATTTTCATATGCTCTATATTTTCTACTTGGTTTTCTATATCTTTTGTACTTGTTTTCTTTTCTTATTCTCTTAAAATTAGATTGAGGTAATTTCAATGGTTCATAACCACATTGTTCACAAAAATTTCCTAATTCTTTTTTACTACTTATTCCTTCTTTCTTAATTTGATGTTTAAGTTTTAATTCAGAACATATATTTAATCCTTCTTGATTAATATAACTAATGATTTCTCCATATGTTAATTCTTTATATGGAATCATATTATTGAAATCATTACTTAATCTATTTCTTATTCGTTTAGCAAATAACTTAGGTAATCCTGCAATAAACCTTTCTTTCCACTAAGCTTCCTTACAATCAGGTCTAGTTGTAACTTTAGTTATAAAAATATGTTTATACCATCTAAAATATGATAATTTCCTACATGTTAGATTTAATAGAATTGAAGAATTTCTTTCTTGATAAGCATGTGGATTTCCAATAAAAAAAATTAATATAGCGTAAATTAAAGTATTAACCATATCGTCTTCTTGCGTTTGGATTTGTACATTATTTTCTACCTTTACTATAGTTTTCTTAGCTGAACAGATTAGTACTTTGTCCATATCTGTTACATAGTTATCCCACCAACCTTTTAGACTTCCTGTAAATCCTGATATAAGAACTTTAACTATTTTTTCTTCACTACTGTTACGTGTTTTATAAGCATTTGATGCCATAGTCATTTCTTGTAATAAATTTAATATTTGATATTCTGTTTGACCATCTATATTCCATTCGTATATTGATGTACCATCATATCTGGCTTGTGTTAACATTTGGCGTTCTTCGTATTGTACATCTGGTGGTGTGGGTCTAAGATAATAATTTTGTGTTTCTGGTCTTGGAGTGTAGGTATTATTTGATGTATATTTTATTTTTACTTCATCTATTTTAAATTGATTTTCTATGTCTAAATGTCTTCTTCTGAACTGCTATCATTTATATTTGATATTTGTAATTGAGATAATTTTTTCTCAATTTCTTGTAGTATAATATGTTGTTTTCCTAAGTTTATTGTCGTATCTATATTATATGGTATAAATATAGGATTTTCTTCTATATTTACTTGATTTGTTTGTGAAGTACTTGCTTCAGAATTACAATTTTCTATTCTATTTAATTGTTGACCTATAGTATTTAACATTTCATTAGTATAATTGTTTTGATAGATTATTGTAGATAAACGTTTTTTCTCATCTTCATTATCTTTAGATAGATTTATTCCTATAAATTCTTTATTTATTAGTATATCATTTTCAGGTGGATGTATACTAGTTATAGTTTCTTTTGTTTCTAAATCCATATATGTTCTATTTATATTTGTGGTTTCTTGTATTTTTTCACTAAAAGGAAAATCAATATTGTTTTCAATACAATATAACTGAAACCATGAGAAAAATAATATATTTTCTTTTTTATCAAAAACATACATAGTCCATTCGATTTCATGAATTAATCTTTCTTGTTCATTAAAAGTTAAAAGATACCAATTTAGATTATGATTATTATAATAATTATATATTTCATTTTTTAAATATTTTATATTTAATTCGGATGTGGATGTTTCCATTTAATGAATTAATCTTTTAAGATTTTTTAACTTTTGTTTTAAACGAAATATGTGTTTGGATAAATCTATATATCTTCTTGTATGCGCTTTAAAAGATATAACATTATTTCCTGTGAATAATTCTTGTTTAATAATATCTAAATTTTCTTTATCTCTTTTTATAGTTTCTCTATACCAATTTATTTCTCTTTTAAGATTTTGTGAATAATAACTCATTTTAGTTGTTCATAATTGTCTATTTCTGATGGTTTGTAATTATAAGTACTACAATCATCACTCTTATCATCGTTTTCATATAAAGGTTTAGGTATAGAATTATTAAAATCAACGCCTCTCATTTTCATAGATTGAGCTCTTTTTAAATATATCTTATCTTCTTCGTTTATAAAGTTTGAAGGTATGTATGTTGAATGTCTAGATGATTCACCTATCTTGTTTCCAAAAGATATTTCTATATTTCCATTCGTATGTTCTAAAATATTAGTTACATCTTTATTTAATTTTAAAGGTTTTGGTTTGACTATTTCTTCTAGATTCCATGTTTGATTTCTTGTTATTTCATCCCATTTTAACCTCTTAGGAGTACATATCTGTGAGTTTTCTAGATTAGCTTCAAAAATAACAGTTTCATTTTTAGTAACATCTATTCTAGCACGAGGTTCTACTGTGGTAGTCATTGTTTTATAATATATTATATATATAACTACTAAAGGATCTGATCCTTATTTTATTTCTATATTTTTTTATCTTTATATCTAAAGTTAATACATCTAGTATATTTGGATCTTTTAAGGCTACTGTAAAATTTGGATAACAATTAAAATATATGGGGTTAGACTCAGCTAAAGCTAGTAACGACTGATCAAACTTAAGTAATCTAGCATCTCTTAGTATCATGCAAATAGGTGCATTAATTCCAAATCTATTCAAAGGTTTTATAGCTACTTGAACTAAACCAATATGTAGAAATTTACGTGACTTTCTTTGTTCTTTAATAGCCTTTTCAAAAAATAATTTTATACATTGATGATCTTGTAATATAGGTAAAAAAAATTCAGTAGTATTAATAGAATAACTTTGGAAAAATTCAAATGATCCGATTCTATAAATAGTTTTAACATCTTGCTTTGGAATATTCCAATTTTGTAATTTGTTTTCTATATTTGAAATCATAATTTCCACAGAATTAGTATGATCTTGTTCTTCTTCAATATCAGAAGAGGAACCATTCTTTTGATTTAGTAATAGTTTTGATATCTTATTCATGATGAATTATATTATTTATATTGTGTTAAAGACAATAGAACAAAGTTTATATTACCTGCATATACAATTCCATGGGAACATCCCCATATCGTCCTGGTACGGCCATCTTACGCTCCCTGGTGCGGCTAATTCCAACGGACAAGATCGACAGGACTTACCAACGCAGTCATGTAATATTCATTTAATATGGGAAACAGGATCAATTTCTTGTAAAATAGATTATAAAAAGTTCTATTTGAATAATACAATATATCATGTATATAAGTATTTCATTAAACAGAATTAAATTTGTAATGATTAATAAGAAATCGAGAAAATATAAATAATTCATAATAGAAATCTTTATAAAATTATACCTTGATTAATAAAATCTTTATTAATACAATCTTGTTCAAGGATACAAGGATTCGTCTGATCTAAAGGTTCTGGTAATACAATAATTTGAAAATCTAGGGTTTTGGAATATCTGGAAGTAGATAATATAAGTGTGGGTTTGTTCTTCATAAAATGAAGTCTGCTTGATAAGTGTGTTCCTTCCTTCTTTTATAGCGAATTATTCCGGTCTTCTTTCTTTTGATAACCGGCAAATGTCAGTTAAGTCTTCAATCATTCTTTTTTTTTGTAGCATAGCTGTCTGCTTGTCTTCTCTTGATAATGGTCTTTTTTTATCGTGGGTGAGCTGTCTTCAATCTTCTTTTTGAAATCTTCTTTTATAATGTCTTTTGATGTCACTGCTTACGTCTTTATAGTTGTCTTCTTTTATATTCGTCATTGCTTACGTCTGTTTTTCTAGAATAAAACTTTATACTAAACTATTATTACATTTTAATCATCTAATATCTTATAATCATCATAAGGGTCCTATGAATCATGGAATAGGTCTTCACAAGGTGTTGGAGAACTTCTGATTTCGTTGATGAGTCTTTCTAATTCTTGCTTATTTTCACATTCTTTAATCTTCTTTGCAATATCCATATTCGCCATTGGAATTTTTTTAGTAGATATTCCTGGAGATTCTTGTATAAGACTGCTGTGGTATTTGATAACTGCTTCTTTGTTTGCTTGACTTTCTTCAATTTGTTTCCACCATTTAACACTAAATTGTCGTAGCAAAAGTGGCGGAGAGCTCCCTTCTTGTATCACCCCCAAAATGGGTCGCAGCGGAATAAGGATCCGGGGCGTGTTACTTCAAGATCAACAGCACAAGATATATATAAGAACTCTGATATAACGTCAGATTAAGTGTGTCAATCATATATTCTTCGCTTGCGGTTTGGCAAAAGATCTTTGGAGGTTAATGGCTAAATGGTGTTCTGTGGACCTTCCTGAAGTTTTTTCCATTTCGGATTGGTTTTCCTGGTTGGACGCTTCTCACATGCCGAAGCGTTCAAAGCTAATTATCGAAGGGGTCGTTTCTACTATGCTATGGCACATATGGAATTTTCGAAATGCATGGATCTTCAGGGATATCAAACCTAAAAAGGCTAATATTTGGGATTCCGTCATTCATCAATCTTTTGTATGGATTTCATCTAGAAATCCAAAATTTAGCTTAAGATGGGTAGATTGGTTAAGAAATCCAATTGAGACTTATCCTATGTAATTCTTGTTTTGCTAGCTTTTTCGTCAATATAATGCCGCCGTTCAAAAAAAACAATAATCTGAAAATCTAAGGTTTTTGAACATTGGGAGGTGGATAATATAATGTGGGTTTTTTCTTCATAAAATGGAGTCTGATTCTTTCTTTGTTATCGCTTCTCTTTTATAGCTAAAGTCTTCAGTAATTGGTATAGAGAAACTATAATAAGAGATAAAGAAAGTTTAGATATCATTAAACAAGAATTATTCACATGAAATAATGTTATATCTTATAAAGCACATACAAGAAGATATATAGATTTATCCAAACACATATTTCGTTTAAAACAAAAGCTTAAAAATCTTAAAAGATTAATTCATTAAATGGAAACATCTACATCCGAATTAAATATAGAATATTTAAAAAATGAAATATATAATTATTATAATAATCATAATCTAAATTGGTATCTTTTAACTTTTGATGAACAAGAAAGATTAATTCATGAAATTGAATGGACTATGTATATTTTTGATAAAAAAGAAAATATATTATTTTTCTCATGGTTTCAGTTATATTGTATTGAAAACAATATTGATTTTCCTTTTAGTGAAAAAATACAAGAAACCACAAATATAAATAGAACATATATGGATTTAGAAACAAAAGAAACTATAACCAGTATACATCCACCTGAAAATGATATATTAATAAATAAAGAATTTATAGGAATAAATTTATCTAAAGACAATGAAGACGAGAAAAAATGTTTATCTACGATAATCTATCAAAACAATTATACTAATGAAATGTTAAATACTATAGGACAACAATTAAATAGAATAGAAAATTGTAATTCTGAAGCAAGTACTTCACAAACAAATCAAGTAAATATAGAAGAATGTCCTATATTTATACCATATAAAATAGATACTAACTTAAATTTAGGAAATCAAGATATTAATCACAAGAAATTGAGAAAAATAATCTCAATTACAAATATCAAATATAAATGAGGAAGATAGCAGATTCGCTAAAAAAAAAAAGAAGAAGACATTTTAGACATAGAAAATCAATTTAAAATAGATGAAGTAAATAAAATAAATTATAAATCAAGCAATAACTACACTCCAAGACCAGAAACAAGAAATTATTATCCTAGACCCACACCACCAGATGTACAATACGAAGAACGCCAAGGGTTAACACAAGCCAGATATGATGGTACAACAATATATGAATGGAATATAGATGGTCAAACAGAATATCAAATATTAAATTTATTACAAGAAATGACTATGGCATCAAATGCTTATAAAACACGTAATAGTAGTGAAGAAAAAATAGTTAAAGTTCTTATATCAGGATTTACAGGAAGTTTAAAAGGTTGGTGGGATAATTATGTAACAGAAATGGACAAAATAGTAATCTGTTCAGCTAAGAAAACTATAGTAAAGGTAGAAAATAATGTACAAGTCCAAACTCAAGAAGATGATATGGTTAATACTTTAATTTATGCTATATTAAAGAACTTTGTTGGAAATCCACATGCTTATCAAGAAAGAAATTCTTCAATTCTATTAAATCTAACATGTAGGAAATTATCAGATTTTCGATGGTATAAAGATGTTTTTATAACTAAAGTTACAACTAGACCTGTCTGTAAAGAAGCTTATTGGAAAGAAAGGTTTATTGCAGGATTACCCAAGTTATTTGCTGAACGAATAAGAAATAAATTAAATACTGATTTCAATAATATGATTCCTCAAAAAGAATTAACATATGGAGAAATCATTAGCTATATTAATCAAGAAGGATTAAATATATGTTCTGAGTTTAAACTTAAACATCAAATTAAGAAAGAAGGAATAAGTAGTAAAAAGGAATTAGGAAATTTTTGTGAACAATTTGGTTATGAACCATTGAAATTACCTCGATCTAATTTTAAGAGAATAACAAAAGAAAACAAGCACAAAAGATATAGAAAACCAAGTAGAAAATATAGAGCATATGGAAATAATAAAACATACGATAAAAGAAAAGGAAATTATAAAAAACATAAAAAGACTCCATTTTATGAAGAAAAAACCCACACTTATATTATCCACCTCCCAATGTTCAAAAACCTTAGATTTTCAGATTATTGTATCTCCGGTACCTATAAACCAGACGTTAGATCAGACTTTTATCTCTGAACAAAGTTGTAATCAAGATTTTAGTAAAGGTATAATTTTATAAAGATTTCTGTTATGAATTATTAATTTTTTTTAATATTTTATTAATTATCACATATTTAATTTTGTTAATTGAAATACTTATGATTATGATATATTGTATTATTCGAATAGAACTTTATATCATTTATTTTACTAGAAACTAATTTTATCCTAATTACCATTGATCCTGTCTCCTATTGGTATCAGAGCCATTTGAAGGTAAAGTAATAGGTTTCATGTCTTATAACTAATGAATTACAGTGTTAATATTATGTTAAATCAATGAATAAGTTCCATATTAAATGAATATTACATGACTGCGTTGGTAAGTCCTGTCTATCACGGCCATACCAGGACGATATGGGGATGTTCCTGTGGAATTGTATATTCAGGTAATATAAACTTTATTCAGATGTCTTTAACACAATATAAACAATATAATTCATCATGAATAAGATATCAAAACTATTACTAAATCGAAAGAATGGTTCCTCTTCTGATATTGAAGAAGAACAAGATCATACTAATTCTGTTGAAATTATGAATTCAAATATAGAAAACAAATTACAAAATTGGAATATTCCTAAACAAGATGTTAAAACAATTTATAGAGTCGGATATTTTGAATTTTTCCAAAGTTATTCTATTAATACTACTAAGAAAACTTTACCTTTATTACAAGATCATCAAAGTATAAAATTATTTTCTGAAAAAGCTATTAAAGAACACAGAAAGTCATATAAATTTCTACATACTGGATTAGTTCAGATAGATATAAAACCCTTGACTAGAATAAGGATTGATGCACCTATTTGCATGATACTAAGAGATGCTAGATTACTTAAGTTTGATCAGCCGTTGCTAGCTTTAGCTGAGTCTAATATATGTAATGGCCCCATATATTTTAATTGTTATCCAAATTTTACAACAGCTTTAAAAGATCCAAATATATTAGATGTGTTAACTTTAGAGATAAAGACAAAAAATATAGAAATAAAAGAACGATCAAATCCTTCAGTAGTTATATATAGAGTATATTATAAAACAATGACCACTACTGTAAAACCCCGTGCTAGAATAAATGTTCCTAAAAATGAAACTATTATTTTAGAAGCTAATTTAGAAAACTCTCAGAGATGTACAACTAAAATATTAAAATGGGATGAGATAACAAAAAATCAATCATGGAACCTAGAAGAAATGGTTACACCAGAACCTTTAAAATTAAATAAAGATGTAACTAATGTTTTAGAACATACAAATGGAAATATAGAAATATCTTTTGGAAACAGAATAGGTGAATCATCTAGATATTCTACATACATACCTTCAAACTTTATAAATGAAGAAGATAAGATATATTTAAAAAGAGCTCAATCTATGAAAATGAAAGGAGTTGATTTGAATAATTCTATACCTAAACCTGTATATGAAAACCATGATAAGAGTGATGATTGTAGTACTTATAATTATAAACCATCAGAAATAGATAATTGAGTAACAGAAATGGGTAAAATAGTAATCTGTTCAGCTAAGAAAACTATAGTAAAGGTAGAAAATAATGTACAAGTCCAAAATCAAGAACATGATATGGTTAATACTTTAATTTATGCTATATTAAAGAACTTTGTTGGAAATCCACATGCTTATCAAGAAAGAAATTATTTAATTCTATTAAATCTAACATGTAGGAAAGTATCAGATTTTCGATGGTATAAGGATGTTTTTATAGCTAAAGTTACAACTAGACATGACTATAAAGAAGCTTATTGGAAAGAAAGGTTTATTGCAGGATTACCCAAGTTATTTGCTGAACGAATAAGAAATAAATTAAATACTGATTTCAATAATATGATTCCATACAAAGAATTAACATATGGAGAAATCATTAGTTATATTAATCAAGAAGGATTAAATATATGTTTTGAGTTAAAAGTTAAACTTAAAATTAAAAAAGAAGGAATAAGTAGTAAAAAGGAATTATTAAATTTTTGTGAACAATATGGTTATGAACCATTGAAATTACCTCGATCTAATTTTAAGAGAATAACAAAAGAAAACAAGTACAAAAGATATAGAAAACCAAGTAGTAAATATAGAGCATATGAAAATAATAAAACATACGATAAAAGAAAAGGAAATTATAAAAAACATAAAAAGATTCCATTTAATAAAGAAAATAATTATAAAGACACAATAATATGTTATAAATGTGGAAAACAAGGTCATATATCAAGAAATTGCTATACTAAGAAAAGAATTAATGAATTAAATGTTTCTGAAAAACTTAGAAATCAAATTATGAAAATAATGATAAATGATGAAAGTGACATATCAGATTATGAAGAAGATGATTTAAACATATTAGAAGAAGAATCTACTAGTGATAATGAATCAGAAGCATGTGAATGTGTAGGAAATTGTACCTGTGATTACAAAGAAATAAAGACTATAAATGAAGACAAACAATACGAAATAAACACTATAGATAAAGATGATGATGAGATAACATCATTAATTGATCTTGTAGATAAAATAAAAGATCCTAACACAAGAAAGATATATTATGATAAGTTAAAAGAAAAATTAGGAAAAACCAAAGTTATTGAAGAAAACAACATACAGATTTACAATTTTGACGAAATATGTAAAAGATTTAAAAATACAAAACCAATCACTATTAATGATTTACAAGAAGAATTAAAAAATATAAAATTATAAATAACAATGTTGAAACAAAGAATAAAAACATTAGAAGACAACAAAGAAAAAGCAAACAAAAACAAAGAAAAAATACAAATAGAAGAAGAACCTACCAATTCATCGTTAATCAATAGTATACAAAATATAAGTTCACAAAAGTGGCATACTAAAATCAATATAACAATAAATAGAGAATTTAAATTATCATTAGTAGCTTTACTAGACTCAGGAGCAGATTTAAATTGTATACAAGAAGGATTAGTTCCTACTAAATATTATGAAAAATCATCACAAAGATTAGCTAGACCAAATGGTTCTAGATTAGACATAAGTTATAAATTATCAAATGTTCATATTTGTAAAAACAATTATTGTTTTAAAACACATCTTATATTAGTAAAGAATTTAAATTCGCAGATTATATTAGGATCACCTTTTATAACCAAATTGTATCTTTTCAAAGTAAGTGAAATAGGTCTTTCTAGTAATATATTAAATAAAGAAATAACATTTGAATTTATATCCACAGTAAAAGTTAGAGAAGTAAATATGTTAGAAAATAAAAAGAAGCATATAAAGCATTTAGTAAATGAAATAAATAGTATAAGAATCACCAATCAACTACAAGATAATCATATACAAAACAGAGTTAAACATTTAGAAGAAAAATTCAAAAATAATGTTTGTGCTACTACACCTAACGCTTTTTGGAAAAGAAAGCAACATATTATTGAATTACCTTATATCAAAGATTTTAATGAAAAAGATATACCTACAAAATCAAAATCTATACATATGTCTCAAGAACTAGAAGCTCATTGTAAAAAAGAAATACAAGAATTATTAGAAAAGAAATTAATAAGATCTTCTAAGTCTCCATGGTCATGCTCAGCTTTTTATGTAATGAATCAAGCTGAAATTGAAAGAGGAGCACCAAGATTAGTTATAAACTACAAACCCTTAAACAAAGTATTAGAATGGATTAGATATCCAATACCTAATAAAAGAGATTTATTAAAGAAATTATATGATTCAAATATATTTTCAAAGTTTGATATGAAATCAGGGTTCTGGCAGATTCAGATAAATGAAAAAGATAAGTATAAAACAGGGTTTAACGTACCTTTTGGACATTATGAATGGAACGTTATGCCTTTTGGATTAAAAAATGCACCTTCAGAATTTCAAAATATCATGAATGATATAATTAATCCTATAAGCAGTTTTGCAATAGTTTATATTGATGATGTATTAATATTTTCTAAAAATATAGATCAACATATTAAACATTTAAATATATTTTATGATATTATATTTAGAAATGGTTTAGCCGTCTCACCTACTAAGATAAGTATTTTTAAAACAGAAATAAGATTTTTAGGACACGATATAGTTCAAGGAACCATTAAACCTATAAGAAGAAGCTTAGAATTTACAAGTAAGTTTCCTGATGAAATTAAAGATAAAAAACAGTTACAAAGATTTTTAGGATGTCTAAATTATATACATGATTTCTTTAAAGATTTAGGTAGTCTTTGCAAACCACTTTATGATAGGCTTAAGAAGAATCCTAAACCATGGACAGAAGATCATACCAAGGTTGTTAGAAATATAAAAAATAAGATTAAAGAGTTACCATGTTTAAATATACCTCATCCTGATGCAGATCTTATAGTAGAAACATATGCTAGTGATATAGGTTACGGAGGAATATTAAAACAAAAATTAAAAGATAGTAAAACAGAATCATTGGTTAGATTTTATTCAGAATCATGGAATGATACTCAAAAGAATTTTTCTACTGTTAAAAAGAAATCTTAAGCAGTGTTTTAAATATTAAAAAATTTGAAGATGATCTTTACATGAAACCAGTTTTACTAAGAATAGATTGCTTATCTGCCAAGTCTATTATTGAAAAAGATGTCAAAAACTTGATTTCAAAATAGATTTTTGCCAGATGGCAAGCATTATTAAGTAATTTTGATTTTACAATTGAACATATTAAAGGGGAAAATAATCATTTACCAGATTTCTTATCAAGAGAATTTTCAATATGAGTAATTCAGATAAAAAGATTATTATACTAAGACCCAAATTACCCTTTCCTTCATCTCCTTTAAACCAGAGACAAAACAGATTCATAACTCTTACTCCATATCCACCCACTCCTAGTCCAATAACAAGACCAACCTATTCAGTACTAGCTAGATTAAAAGGAAAGCCACCTAGCCCAAATCCTTATAACAGATTATCTACAACAGCCTCGCCATCTACAAATAAGACAGAATTTCATATTAACCCAAATACACAAGTTATAAAAATTCTTGAACCTATTGAAGAACAGAAGTTAAACCAGAGCTTTTCAGTTTTACTGGACCATTTGTTTCCTAAAGAGGCTAATTTCTACAACAACGATTTTCAAACTAGACAATATTATGAAGCCATTTTATTAGATAGTCAATCAGTATAGATTCGTCATAACTATAACAAGAATGAACCAGAGAAAATAGAATTTAGCAAGGTCAAAAAAAAAAGTCATATCTCTAAAAGACTGGGGAAACACACCTTTTATAAACAGAGTTTTATCATGTTACCCAGAGTATACCGTTTATAATTATTATGATTATATTGAAGCATGGGATAAAGCATTTTTATTAAAAGCTCATTTTCATACATGGTTTTTCCATTTCGCCGAAGAATTTTCCCTTGATTATCCAAGATGGTTTATCAAATGGTTTAAATGTATGGGTCAAATCCCAGAGGCTTTTCCTTCAAAAGTTTTAGCAGGATATATTCAGTACAAAAAGATGTTTACACAAGAAGATATACCTCCATTCGAGTACACTCTCCAATTTTTAGCCATTTTTAAATTACCATGGATTTTATCTTTTACACACAAGAAACAAGAAGCAGAAGGTACTTCACCACCATTATTAATAAGACAGTTTAGTGCAAAATGGTGGAAGCAGATAAATGAAAGTCAAGCAGACAAGGAAGCAGTCATCAAATATTATAACAGTCTTATTCAAGAGTCCCCTAGCACGTCTACTTCAAAATTTACTTCAGCCTCAAAATTATCAAAGATAAATGTTGAAATCGCTAAAAAGATTGAGGAATGCGAGAATGATGAAGATTTTGCAAGAGTTATCAGTCAGATTAGAAGCTCTCCAACCCCTAGAGAAAATTTATTTCAAGATTCTCAAGATCCTTACGATGATATAGACTTATAAAAAGAATGTAAAGAATGTAACAAGACAAGTTTTATTTTAGATAGGAAAATAGAGATAAACAATAAAGGACAACTAGCATTTCTAGAAGACCAACTATTCAAGACGTAAGCAATGACCTCAAAGGCATCAAGACAAAAGACTTTTAAAAAAGAAAAAGAAGATGAAGACAGCCACTCAACAAAAATAATTGAAGACAATAATGCAAGACGATACTGGCATCTACCGGTAGCAGAGAGAGAAATTACTGAAGACTTCAGCTATAAAAGAGAAGCGATAACAAAGAAAGAATCAGACTCCATTTTATGAAGAAAAAACCCACACTTATATTATCCACCTCCCAATGTTCAAAAACCTTATATTTTCAGATTATTGTATCTCCAATACCTATAAACCAGACGTTAGATCAGACTTTTATCTCTGAACAAAGTTGTAATCAAGATTTTAATAAAGGTATAATTTTATAAAGATTTCTGTTATGAATTTTTTCAATTTTTTCAATTTTTTATTAATTATTACAGATTTAATTTTGTTAAATGAAATACTTATGATTATGATATATTGTATTATTCGAATAGAACATTATATCATTAATTTTACTAGAAACTAATGTAGACCTAATTACCATTGATCCTGTCTCTTATTGGTATCAGAGCCATTTCAAGGTAAAGTAATAGGTTTCATGTCTTATAATTAATGAATTACAGTGTTAATATTATGTTAAATCAATGAATAAGTTCCATATTAAATGAATATTACATGACTGCATTGGTAAGTCCTGTCGATCATGTCCGTTGGAATTAGCCGCACCAGGGAGCGTAAGACGGCTGTACCAGGACGATATGGGGATGTTCCCGTGGAATTGTATATTCAGGTAATATAAACTTTATTCAATTGTCTTTAACACAATATAAACAATATAATTCATCATGAATAAGATATCAAAACTATTACTAAATCGAAAGAATGGTTCCTCTTCTGATATTGAAGAAGAACAAGATCATACTAATTCTGTTGAAATTATGATTTCAAATAGAGAAAACAAATTACAAAATTGGAATATTCCTAAACAAGATGTTAAAATTATTTATAGAGTCAGATCTTTTAAATTTTTCCAAAGTTATTCTATTAATACTACTGAGAAAACTTTACCTTTATTACAAGATCATCAAAGTATAAAATTAAAAAGCTATTAAAGAACACAGAAAGTCATATAAATTTCTACATATTGGATTAGTTCAGATAGCTATAAAACCCTTGACTAGAATAGGGATTGATGCACCTATTTGCATGATACTAAGAGATGCTAGATTACTTAAGTTTGATCAGTCGTTGCTAGCTTTAGCTGAGTCTAATATATGTAATGGCCCCATATATTTTAATTGTTATCCAAATTTTACAATAGCTTTAAAAGATCCAAATATATTAGATGTGTTAACTTTAGAGATAAAGACAAAAAATATAGAAATAAAAGAAGGATCAGATCCTTTAGTAGTTATATATAGAGTATATTATAAAACAATGACCACCACTGTAAAACCCCGTGCTAGAATAGATGTTCCTAAAAATGAAACTGTTATTTTTGAAGCTAATTTAGAAAACTCTCAGATATGTACACCTAAAAGATTAAAATGGGATGAGATAACAAGAAATCAAACATGGAACCTAGAAGAAATGGTTAAACCAAAACCTTTAAAATTAAATAAAGATGTAACTAATATTTTAGAACATACAAATGGAAATATAGAAATATCTTTTGGAAACAGAATAGGTGAATCATCTAGACATTCAACATACATACCTTCAAACTTTATAAATGAAGAAGATAAGATATATTTAAAAAGAGCTCAATCTATGAAAATGAAAGGAGTTGATTTTAATAATTCTATACCTAAACCTTTATATGAAAACGATGATAAGAGTGATGATTGTAGTACTTATAATTATAAACCATCAGAAATAGACAATTATGAACAACTAAAATGAGTTATTACTCACAAAATCTTAAAAGAGAAATCAATTGGTATAGAGAAACTATAATAAGAGATAAAGAAAGTTTAGATATCATTAAACAAGAATTATTCACAGGAAATAATGTTATATCTTATAAAGCACATACAAGAAGATATATAGATTTATCCAAACACATATTTGTTTAATATACAAAAGAATTAAAAAATCTTAAAACATTAATTTCATTAAATGGAAACATCTGCATCCGAATTAAATATAGAATATTAAAAAATGAATATATAATTTTTATAATAATCATAGATCTAAATTTGGTATTTTTAAACTTTTGTTATAACAAGAAAGATTAATTCATGAAATTGAATGGACTATGTATATTTTTGATAAAAAAGAAAATTTATTATTTTTCTTATGGTTTCAATTATATTGTATTGAAAACAATATTGATTTTCCTTTTATTAAAAAAATACAAGAAACCACAAATATAAATAGAACATATATGGATTTAGAAACAAAAGAAACTATAACCAATATACATCCACTTGAAAATGATATATTAATAAATAAAGAATTTATAGGAATAAATTTATCTAAAGACAATGAAGACGAGAAAAAATGTTTATCTACGATAATCTATCACAACAATTATGCTAATGAAATGTTAAATAGGAGACATGATCAATGGTAATTAGGTCAAAATTAGTTTCTAGTAAAATAAATGATATAAAGTTCTATTCGAATAATACAATATATCATAATCATAAGTATTTCATTTAACAAAATTAAATCTGTAATAATTAATAAAAAATTGAAAATTTTTAAATAATTCATAACAGGAATCTTTATAAAATTATACCTTTATTAAAATCTTGATTACAACTTTGTTCAGAGATAAAAGTCTGATCTAACGTCTGGTTTATAGGTACTGGAGATACAATAATCTGAAAATCTAAGGTTTTTGAACATTAGGAGGTGGATAATACAAGTCTGGGTTTTTTCTTCATAAAATGGAGTCTTTTTATGTTTTTTATAATTTCTTTTTCTTTTATCGTATGTTTTATTATTTTCATATGCTCTATATTCTCTACTTGGTTTTCTATATCTTTTGTACTTGTTTTCTTTTGTTATTCTCTTAAAATTAGATTGAGGTAATTTTAATGGTTCATAACCATATTGTTTACAAAAATTTCCTAATTCCTTTTTACTACTTATTCCTTCTTTCTTAATTTGATGTTTAAGTTTTAACTCAGAACATATATTTAATCCTTCTTGATTAATATAACTAATGATTTATCCATATGTTAATTCTTTGTGTTAGGATTATGAAAAAGACTCGGTCACCCCCGTGTATTGGTTAGTATAGCAAAGCTCGTAGTTAGAAAGTAAGCGTATGACTTTCGGTATTGGGTCGGGTCTTTTACCCAAGTGTTAAGCCCATAACCAAGCCCATAGAGCTCACAAACACATGTATATAAACCCCTTTCCAGCCATGGGAAGGGGTTGGTTGTTCATTTTATCACAAAGCTTTCATTTGGTTTTTCTCTCACTAGAAACCTCACTTTCTCTCTCTAGATAATTTGCCAACCTAATCATCCATGCTTGTGTTATGATATCATGTATACTACAATTGGTATCAGAGCCCATGGGATGATTAGCTAGATTGTGTGTGCGTTTCCTTGGTTAGTTTAGATCAAAAGTTTGGTTTTTGAAGGTTTATGGTCTTATTCTTGACACTCTTTGATTCTCATGTTTGTGATGTTAAAGTTAGTGTTTTTATAGTTATTATAACCTTCTAGGACCAAGTTGTGCAAAAGAAACCAAGTAAAAACGTTCAAAAGGGTGATTTTTAGGTGTTTTTAGGTGAAAAAGTTCGTATTTTCTTCGTTGCGTTTTGACCTTCTGAGACATTCTTCGTTGCGTTTTGGTGAAGAAAGTACATTGCGTTTTGTCGTTTTGTATAGTACTATTGTACTGCGTTTTGTCTTATTAGAGGTTGCGTTTTGGTCGTTGCGTTTTGACCTTGAGGTTGCGTTTTGGTGATTGCGTTTTGACTGCAGGTTGCGTTTTGAAGACTTTCGTTGCGTTTTGACTAGGGGAGACTCTGCCCAATTTTTTAATTGGTTGCGTTTTGATCAAGTCTCAAGATTTCATTGCGTTTTGATCAAGTCTCAAGAGTTCATTGCGTTTTGATCAAATCTCAAGATTCTTCATTGCGTTTTGACAATTCTTCACTGCGTTTTGACTCATATTTCTCATTGCCTTTTGACAAAACTTCACTGCATTTTGACAAGACGTCACTGCCTTTTGCCTAAGTTTCACTATCGACTTTAAGTTAACTTGTTTCAACCAAACCAAATCACAATCAAACAACATATCACCTAATCCAACAAACAATCATCACTTTTAACATACAATCACTAATCATTGATCGATCAACTTAATCATATCACAAGTAATCACTATGGCTAATCTTTCAGAGGACATCCAATGTGCCGGTTCCGATACCCGACCACCTATGCTTGATAAGACTGACTTTGC